>JAOWBW010000115.1:833441-885080 GCA_026119855.1 Campanula takesimana | reverse complement strand
CGTTTCAACAATTAACTTGCAACAATTAAACTCGTTCCACTCTTACCAAATCCATCGAGAAAGTATCTTTCTATGCCGACTAGTTAACACGGCAACTACCTGAGAATCCATCAATGAATCTCTAATAATATCCAATCTCAACCACTCAAAATAACCCAAGGTTCTCCTCAAGAACAAGTACCACTCAAGGGGAAATACACTTAAAATCTCACAAGGAAAGGATATCTTCTAATTTAAATGCAAATATTTCACTACTAACTCCATAAACAACTACCAGGCACTCGTGACAACAATTTACAAGTTTTGATGCATAAAAAACATGAATGCTAAACACACACATATGTAAAACTTCCACCACAATAACATCAAAATCTTGTGATGGCAACATCACTAAACCGGCAAGTAAAACATGCTCATGAATACGCACATCACAAGTACACGACACTTTTCGTCGTCACACTCCCCCTTAAAGAAGACACATCTAATCACAGAAGGTAAAGACTCAGAAGACACATGTAATCAAGAGACAAAATGCACAAACACACAAGTATGCGAAGAGCCAGGTCTATAAGTTATGTGCTCTCAGACTAGACATAGAAATTATACCTTCAGTCACATTAGAAGGATCCGAAATTTGCTGTTGAGTATGGCAAAGACACGACTCATCACTTTAGCCTTCTTGAAGAATCCCTCTTCTGGCCCTGTGAAGACCCAACTACTTTTCCCAAAGACTGCTTAGTGAACTGGGACAATGCCTCTGGAAATGACCCAACTGACCGCAATTCATACATCTACCTTGTTTCTTCAATATTTCTCTTCAGAATGCCCCTTCTTTTGACAATAGTTACAAACCTTCTTATTTTGATACCTAAAGTGTTACCCTGATTTCTATTACCTTATGTCCTTGAGAAGACCCTTTTAATTGTGAAGATCCACCTTGATTCCCTTTATTATCCTCACGTTGTTGTTGTTTGCCTACCTTGGCTCCCTGCACCTAACAATTCCATTTTCTTCTTGTGTCCTCAATATCATTCTCCACCTGGTAGCTCGATCAACTGCATCTTGAAAATCTTGCAACTTGTGGGATACTAGTTGAGTTCTAATCGCAGTTCTCAATCCCTTTTACAAATCGCATAGCCTTCCTCTCCTCAGTTGCCACTAAGTGGGTACAATACCTGGACAACTCCGTGAATTTGATGTATACTGAGCCACAGACATAATATTCTCTCCAAGTTAAGAAACTCCATTCCTTCTTGTCTTGATCTACCCGAGGAATGAAATGTTCCTTGAATTTCTTCAGAAAGTTCTCCCAAGTATATGGTATATGAATTTCTCATCCAGTTAATTTTAAACTTTTCCACCAGTGCTCAGCAGCTCCACTCAACTTATAAGTAGCAAATCTGACTTGTTCTTCATCAGTACATCTGAGAACATCAAATATTTTTTTCATCGATTCAATCCACCTCTCAACCTTGGTCACATCCGGTTCTCCATCATAGCCGGTTGGTTTCATCTTTAAAAACTGTTCCAGACCATACCTCGGAGGTGCATGTTCTCCTCCTTGCCTCTGATCATGTATAGTTTTCATAGCTGCCTCGAACATTCCTTGAAACATAGATCGAGCTTCTTCTCTTACATTACCCTGGCCGGTAGTACCAGACTGTTCACCCTCAGTTCCAACCATTTTTACTGAGTACCTTCATTAAAAACACTCAACGTTACTCACTCCATACTCAACTACCCTCCTAGGTCACTTAGTCATTCTAGAACATCTACAACCTAGCTCTGATACCAACTGTCGCGCCGACCCATGGTCCTACTTGGCCCCACGTCCGGGACACGCACGGAAGACGTCATAAAACATTTTAGGAAAAATTTTCGAAATATACTTTCATAAAAAGTTCATATAACCAAACAACATTTACTAGACTTGACTACAATCACAAAACAAACTTTCACAAACAAGTACTTAGCCCCTTGGCCACATACTTCACTTACTTACTTACAAATCACCAACATAAACCCAAAGAGGTGATACAACGATCAAGTTACGGGTACACTACCCACAAGGTTGTACATTTACATAATGTAGCCTTACACAACACTTCCCAAATGTCTTACCCAAAATTCTTTCTCGACGTCCTCCCTGTGATGTGACCTATCCCCTGGGCTCCTTCTTATCTAAAACAGTAAACAAATAAGGGTGAGAATAAATCTCAGTAAGCTACTAAAATGCAACTACATTACACGCTTATATGATAAACATAAAGGACAATGTCACAAATGATCATATAGCATATAGCACATAATATGAGAGGCTCCCTATCGCAACCGTCCCATACCGGTTGGAAATAACGACCAACTCATCATACAACACATAGTGTAGGAGTAAACACTCCTCCGAGGATACCAAGCCAAGGTTTACCGAAATAACATGATCATCAGAGAAAACCATCTGAGAAAACCATCTGAATAACCATCTGAGAAGACCATCTGTCTGAACCATCTGAGCAGCATAAATAGCTGAAGCGGGATCCCGAAAACCAAACCATATCCAACAGAGCCAAAGTAACAACGGGCAGCATCAATAGCTGAAACAGGTTCCGGAACCATATAACATAACAACAACAATAGTGGGAGAAAATGACACAAAGTCATACCCCTAAATGCTCACGCGAGGGAGCGAGTTCATCCATCCAAGGCCAATCTGGACTGAGGAAATAGGTCCAGTGGAAAAGCCTTATAGTGCACTTAACTGATGCCACTACAATGCCTTCCACCTCCACTCGATAACATCCCAACCTGGGAAATAGGACCAGTGGAAAAGCCTTATAGTGAACTTGGCTAGTGTGCCACTATAATGCTTTCCACCTCCACTCGATACACACAAAACCGCTGGACTTTCACAAAGAGCACAGTAAATACTTGCAAAACAACAACCAGGGCATGATTCCATAGAAGGAAACCACACAAGCTCATCATAGAGAGTAAACACGTTTTCACAATAATGTGCACAATCTGACATTAAGTCACCACACAATCCATCTACACAATCACATTAAGTCAAACCGATCACAAGGACCATTCTATCATTTCGATACCTCATAACATTATCTAGGCATCCTAGGACATCGCCTAAGACCTAGCACAATACTTAACGAAAACAAACAAGTTGTTAAAACTCAGACTGCTCGGCCGCTCTACTTACTTGACTCGGCCGAGCGGATCGGTCGAGTCCTTTACTTTGATCGGCCGCTCTCCTAGAACTCAACATTCGACAATAAGGGGATCGGCCGCTCTAATTTACTGACTCGGCCGCTCCACTGCAGAATGCCATTCCCAGGAAAAATCTAACAAGTTCACTTTCATTACCAAGTTGTTACCCAATCCTAAAGCACAACAACATCATTATAACTTCACAACACTACCATACCAACCTCATCTAGCATATACCCATAATAATAAAAGTTATTACTACTCCCTCCGTCCCAAATTTACAAGTATAATAAAAGTTATTACTACTCATTCCGTCCCAAATTTACAAGTATAATAAAAGTTATTACTACTCCCTCCGTCCCAAATTTACAAGTATATATTAAAAGTATACCAAAACATCATTTCACCACATATTAAGCATATATAGCATGATTATGACCATTTTAATAATTAAAGGGGGATTAGTAACTTACCTATTTTCTGGAAAAGTGTCGCAGAAATAATATTTGTTTGGTTAGAAATGATCTAATCAACACCCTGAACATTTATATATAATTAGTTTTTAAAACGGAGAAGTAATTAAAAGATATAAATTAAGATAGGAAAATAACTTACTCCCTTCGTCTTCAACCTTCGCAGAACAGAAGAAAGTAAAGATTAGTGTGTGTGTGTGAACTTGCGCAGAGAAAGAGAGAAATGGGATAAGAAGCAAATAGATATTTTAAAAGTTTCACTCAGGCCCCTCAACTTTCGGTTTTAACAATTTAGCCCCTGAACTTTAAAGTTACACTTTGGACTCTAAAGTTTCAACTAACTCATTTATTCCTTTTAACAAAATTTCTACTAACACTTTAACTAACTCATATGCTCAAATAATATATACAAGTCATAAAAATATTTTCTAACACATAAAATACACATAAAAGTTCCATTTTAAGTTAAGAAAATTAGGGTGGTTTTGGGGTCGTTACAATCACTCCCCCTTAAAGAAAATTCGTCCCGAATTTTAGGATAACTTACCTCGACCCTCAAACAACCAAGGATATTTCCTCTCCATTTTATCCCGAAGCTCCCAAGTTGATTCTTCCACATTATGGTTCCTCCACACAACTCTAACAAGAGGAATACTTTTAGTTCTCAATTCTCGAATTCTAGAATCAATCACCTGAACTGGATGCTCCTCAAGAATCTGAATGGTTCTTTCTGACTGGCCATCTGTTTGAGGATGAAAACCTGTACTAAATCCCTTGAAATCGAACTATCTTCTGAACAAATAAGTAACAACTAGAAATAACATTTATACCCTCAAAATAGGTAAGGTGAGAAAACTTGGTAATCAATCCGCTATTAATCAACATCATTGATCTCATCAATTCAGTGTAACCCCTTCAATGAAACTTTTCGCAATAGATTCATATCCACTCAGAAATCTCAAAGGCTTGTCACAAACCAACTGATCACTGATATTTTACTTCCAGATTATTCGCAACTCAAGGACTTAGTTGAATGCTTAGAATTTCGCGGGTCAACAAATCAAAGGTAACTCTTCAATTTATCTCAATACTCTACATTTACTTGGGTTCATAATTAATTGGTCTTGTGTATCTCTTCAAGTATCTATAGTTGAATTCCGTTATACATGTTGGTTCCACTAAGTGTTGACCACATACTCTACCACAAAAGTTAAAGTTCCATCACTAGCAACGCACAAAATCGGGTTGTCTATCCTCGTTCATTCCACTAGAAATTTTCTATAGTTGAAATCCTTCAATAAAGTAGAACTTAAAGTTTTCACAATCGCAAAATCACCCCATATCTCAACTCACAAAGATTTCAAAATGTTAATTCCTCTAACATTCTCCAGTTAGTTTTATCAAACATGAACTATAAGTCAAGATATCCTCTAACACAATTACCTTTCTCTGATGATATAACATAGTAAACACTTCAAATATAACTCCATCAAAGTCATTCACTAATGCAATGGATGTATAATCGCAATAAATCTCAATTTATGGGTAGGATAATTTTTGTTCATAAAGAATCAATCTTCTCAAAGCACACATTGTTACCGTTCCATTCTGAAGCAATAAACATCTCAATCACTCTTTAAGGCATCTCAATGAATAATGAATTATTAAATCCACTATAATGGTAAAACTCGACATATCCACTAGAAAATAATAACACAGATCATATCCTCTAGATAACGATAATACTAGTCAAATCCATTAAGCAATACCAATACTGAAGTTGTCATCAGCTCTCGTTTCAACAATTAACTTGCAACAATTAAACTCGTTCCACTCTTACCAATCCATCGAGAAAGTATCTTTCTATGCCGACTAGTTAACACGGCAACTACCTGAGAATCCATCAATGAATCTCTAATAATATACCAATCTCAACCACTCAAAATAACCCAAGGTTCTCCTCAAGAAACAAGTACCACTCAAGGGAAATACACTTAAAATCTCACAAGGAAAGGATATCTTCTAATTTAAATGCAAATATTTCACTACTAACTCCATAAACCAACTACCAGGCACTCGTGACAACAATTTACAAGTTTTGATGCATAAAAAACATGAATGCTAAACACACACATATGTAAAACTCCACCACAATAACATCAAAATCTTGTGATGGCAACATCACTAAACCGGCAAGTAAAACATGCTCATGAATACGCACATCACAAGTACACGACACTTTATCGGTCGTCAAACACTCCCCCTTAAAGAAGACACATCTAATCACAGAAGGTAAAGACTCAGAAGACACATGTAATCAAGAGACAAAATGCACAAACACACAAGTATGCGAAGAGCCAGGGTCTATAAGTGTATGTGCTCTCAGACTAGACATAGAAATTATACCTTCAGTCATATTAGAAGGATCCGAAATTTGCTGTTGAGTAATGGCAAAGACACGACTCAGCACTTTAGGCCTTCTTGAAGAATCCCTCTTCTGGCCCTGTGAAGACCCAACTACTTTTCCCAAAGACTGATTAGTGAACCTGGGACAATGCCTCTGGAAATGACCCAACTGACCGCAATTCATACATCTACCTTGTTTCTTCCAATATTTCTCTTCAGAATGCCCTTCTTTTTGACAATAGTTACAAACCTTCTTATTTTGATACCCTAAAGTGTTACCCTGATTTCAATTACCTGTCTGTCCTTGAGAAGACCCTTTTAATTGTGAAGATCCACCTTGATTCCCTTTATTATCCTCACGTTGTTGTTGTTGCCTACCTTGCCTCCCTGCACCTAACAATTCCATTTTCTTCTTGTGTTCCTCAATATCATTCTCCACCTGGTAGGCTCGATCAACTGCATCTTGAAAATCTTGCAACTTGTGGGATACTAGTTGAGTTCTAATCGCAGTTCTCAATCCCTTTACAAATCGCATAGCCTTCCTCTCCTCAGTTGCCACTAAGTGGGTACAATACCTGGACAACTCCGTGAATTTGGATGTATACTGAGCCACAGACATAATATTCTGCTCCAAGTTAAGAAACTCCATTCCTTCTTGTCTTGATCTACCCGAGGAATGAAATGTTCCTTGAATTTCTTCAGAAAGTTCTCCCAAGTATATGGTATATGATTCTCATCCCAGTTAATTTTCAAACTTTTCCACCAGTGCTCAGCAGCTCCACTCAACTTATAAGTAGCAAATCTGACTTGTTCTTCATCAGTACATCTGAGAACATCAAATATTTTTTTCATCGATTCAATCCACCTCTCAACCTTGGTCACATCCGGTTCTCCATCATAGCCGGTTGGTTTCATCTTTAAAAACTGTTCCAGACCATACCTCGGAGGTCCATGTTCTCCTCCTTGCCTCTGATCATGTATAGTTTTCATAGCTGCCTCGAACATTCCTTGAAACATAGATCGAGCTTCTTCTCTTACATTACCCTGGCCGGTAGTACCAGACTGTTCACCCTCAGTTCCAACCATTTTTATTGAGTACCTTCATAAAACACTCAACGTTACTCACTCCATACTCAACTACCCTCCTAGGTCACTTAGTCATTCTAGAACATCTACAACCTAGCTCTGATACCAACTGTCGCGCCCCGACCCATGGTCCTACTTGGCCCCACGTCCGGGACACGCACGGAAGATGTCATAAAACATTTTAGGAAAAATTTTCGAAATATACTTTCATAAAAAGTTCATATAACCAAACAACATTTACTAGACTTGACTACAAGTCACAAAACAAACTTTCACAAACAAGTACTTAGCCCCTTGGCCACATACTTCACTTACTTACTTACAAATCACCAACATAAACCCAAAAGAGGTGATACAACGATCAAGTTACGGGTACACTACCCACAAGGTTGTACATTTACATAATGTAGCCTTACACAACACTTCCCAAATGTCTTACCCAAAATTCTTTCTCGACGTCCTCCCTGTGATGTGACCTATCCCCTGGGCTCCTTCTTATCTAAAACAGTAAACAAATAAGGGTGAGAATAAATCTCAGTAAGCTACTAAAATGTAACTACATTACATGCTTATATGATAAACATAAAGGAACAATGTCACAAATGATCATATAGCATATAGCACATAATATGAGAGGCTCCCTATCGCCAACCGTCCCATACCGGTTGGAAATAACGACCAACTCATCATACAACACATAGTGTAGGAGTAAACACTCCTCCGAGGATACCAAGCCAAGGTTTACCGAAATAACATGATCATCAGAGAAAACCATCTGAGAAAACCATCTGAATAACCATCTGAGAAGACCATCTGTCTGAAACCATCTGAGCAGCATAAATAGCTGAAGCCGGGATCCCGAAAACCAAACCATATCCAACAGAGCCAAAGTAACAACGGGCAGCATCAATAGCTGAAACAGGTTCCGGAACCATATAACATAACAACAACAATAGTGGGAGAAAATGACACAAAGTCATACCCCTAAATGCTCACGCGAGGGAGCGAGTTCATCCCATCCAAGGCCAATCTGGACTGAGGAAATAGGTCCAGTGGAAAAGCCTTATAGTGCACTTAACTGATGCCACTACAATGCCTTCCACCTCCACTCGATAACATCCCAAACCTGGGAAATAGGACCAGTGGAAAAGCCTTATAGTGAACTTGGCTAGTGTGCCACTATAATGCTTTCCACCTCCACTCGATAACACACAAAACCAGCTGGACTTTCAACAAAGAGCACAGTAATAAATACTTGCTAAAACAACAACCAGGGCATGATTCCATAGAAGGAAACCACACAAGCTCATCATAGAGAAGTAAACACGTTTTCACAATAATGTGCACAATCTTGACATTAAGTCACCACACAATCCATCTACACAATCACATTAAGTCAAACCCGATCACAAAGGACCAATTCTATCATTTCGATACCTCATAACAATTATCTAGGCATCCTAGGACATCGCCTAAGACCTAGCACAATACTTAACGAAAAACAAACAAGTTGTTAAAACTCAGACTGCTCGGCCGCTCTACTTACTTGACTCGGCCGAGCGGATCGGTCGAGTCCTTTACTTTGATCGGCCGCTCTCCTAGAACTCAACATTCGACAATAAGGGGATCGGCCGCTCTAATTTACTGACTCGGCCGCTCCACTGCAGAATGGCCAATTCCCAGGAAAAATCTAACAAAGTTCACTTTCATTACCAAGTTGTTACCCAATCCTAAAGCACAACAACATCATTATAACTTCACAACACTACCATACCAACCTCATCTAGCATATACCCATAATAATAAAAGTTATTACTACTCCCTCCGTCCCAAATTTACAAGTATAATAAAAGTTATTACTACTCATTCCGTCCCAAATTTACAAGTATAATAAAAGTTATTACTACTCCCTCCGTCCCAAATTTACAAGTATATATAAAAGTATACCAAAACATCATTTCACCACATATTAAGCATATATAGCATGATTATGACCATTTTAATAATTAAAGGGGGATTAGTAACTTACCTATTTTCTGGAAAAGTGTCGCAGAAATAATATTTGTTTGGTTAGAAATGATCTAATCAACACCCTGAACATTTATATATAATTAGTTTTTAAAACGGAGAAGTAATTAAAAAGATATAAATTAAGATAGGAAAATAAACTTACTCCCTTCGTCTTCAACCTTCGCAGAACAGAAAGAAAGTAAAGATTAGTGTGTGTGTGTGAACTTGCGCAGAGAAAGAGAGAAATGGGATAAGAAGCAAATAGATATTTTAAAAGTTTCACTCAGGCCCCTCAACTTTCGGTTTTAACACTTTAGCCCCTGAACTTTAAAGTTACACTTTGGATTCTAAAGTTTCAACTAACTCATTTATTCCTTTTAACAAAATTTCTACTAACACTTTAACTAACTCATATGCTCAAATAATATATACAAGTCATAAAAATATTTTCTAACACATAAAATACACATAAAAGTTCCATTTTAAGTTAAGAAAATTAGGGTGGTTTTGGGGTCGTTACAGTCACCCTAAAAAAAAAACAGAAAAAATTTGATTTTTTGTTCTTTTTATATTTTGGGATGTTAGTCATGGTCGGATTTAAGGGTTTATTTTTTAAAAATATCATGGGTTCCATTGTTTAATTGAAATTGAGATTGCATTTTATACTTTCAAAGGCATGATTGCACACCTCTCAATTCCATTAATATCTGATCATTGTGACCAACTTAAGAATAATTTATGAGATCACTTTGTGTATGTTCAGGTACCCTAGAACATTGTTGTATGATTGTTAATAACGATTCAAGAGGTCACTTGGTATTTGTGGCATTCTTTGAAAACCCTTTTGTGAGTTTATTTTGACTATCTAGCCACCTAAATAAAATTATCGCTAGATCCGCTTTTGAGCCAAGTAGTAAAGAATGGAAAATTAAGACCGCCACCCTTGTGCACTTAAAATATGTTATACCCGTCTTGACGAGGAAGTGGATTTAAGGAATATCGTAAATTCGTGGTTCATGTTAGGGGAATGTGTAGGAATGAATGGATGTAACCAAAGGGAAAAGGAATATGTAATGAAGAAGCAGGGCAAGCACCAAAAATATGTGCTAAGTATTAGTGGTGTGCAAAATCCGTAAATAGACACACTTTTATGCATAAAAAATAATATGAGAATGCTTGTCACAAGAATATAGAATTATTTCTCATCTTATGTAATTATGTGAAAGTTAAAGTTTGGGGATGGGACAGTGGGGGACTTGGGTGAACGGAGAGTTAAATTCAAAGTGAGAATGTATTGAGATTAGAAGACTTTCAATATCGAGAATTCGAATTGACAATTGTGTATACATGCATATAAGTGTCCTTGTTATGTTAATTGTACCATCATCATCTTTGGATTTAGAGCATTAACTTAGTGAACCCATAAACTATCTTATGTTGGTAACAATGATCGCCCATATTTCATTCACCATATCAGGCTGCGGCGGAAAATTGTGAGTTAAAAGTGCTGATGCGATTGTAATTCTAATTTTATGGTGGCACTTGTTGATAACATATTTGTGTAAGGAACTGAGAATGTTTGGCCAACAACCTATGGTATATTGAGGGAATCCAAAAATATTTGCTTTTATAGTTTTTAGTTTTGTAATTTAGTTAGTAGTTTCATATTTGTTATATTTTACTCGAGGAAGAGCAAAAGATAAGTTTGAGGGTATTTGATGGATATGTTTTACTCATCCAAATGATATGCGTGTATGACTTATTTGGTGCTCAATCATAAGTGTTTTAATGGTTTATCGAGTATTTATGAGTATAAGGAAGGAGCGGAAGAATGTATGAATTCTTAAACTTTAATGTGCGAAAATGAAGAATAACGAACGGACCAGAACATAAATATAAAGAAATGTGACCACTACGAAATCAAGACCGTTGGATAGAACTCGAAAATATCTTTCCAACGATAGTTGACATGTACAATCAGAGCTCGTATGATGAAGTTTGGTCTCCAAATGTTTGTGCGAAAAATGTACAAATCGGCAAAGCAACGGTGCATCACAAGCATGCGGCCGCACACCATAAAAGGGTGCGACCGCACAACACCAGAACGCAACCCATAATTCACTCCCAACCTACTGCATGAGTGGGTGATCGCTCACTCCGATTCCGGGCGGCCGTACACGCAGGGACCTTAGGGTAATTTTGCAGGGACCTTATATGAATTTCCAAAATATCATAGGCTATTCAGTAATTTCTAAAATTTAAGGGCCTTTTTTTGGAATTTTCGGAAGACTATTTTTGGAGGGCCTTTATAGAATTACAAAAATTCCAAGGACTTCTAGGGAATTTTGGCCATCAGCACTTAATTATCCTTTTTCACCAAGGAAATCGAGGGTTTTTCGAATTTTGATGCCTTCTTAGCCCTAGTATAACACTCTAACCTATTTTATTTATTCATGCTTTATTCATGATTCAAGGTTGTAAACAAGGATTCATCAATTCGATTTTGGTTTTGATGTTCTACAATTTATTTCTTGTTCTTGAATTTATTAGTATGAGTAGCTAATTATTTCGATTCATGGATTGGTAATAGCAAATATTTGATCTCTATGTTATTGATTTAATTCTTCCATTCAATCTCTATTCTTGTTTATCAAAATATTCTACATGCTAATTCTTTGGTTTCAATTACTCCCTCCGTCCTAGCACAAGTGAGACTAATTTCCTTTTAAGTCTGTCCCACCACAAGTGAGACTGCCCAAAATGAAAATGCGTTAATATATTTATATTCAACCAATCCCTTCATTTAACTCTACTCATTCTCTCTCTTCATTTTCCACCACTCATTTTATTCAACCAACACCAATATTTACACCACTTATTCTCTCTATTCATTTTCTACCACACATATACTACCTTTTTCTTAATTATTATGCCCCATAAGTTGGTCTCACTTGTGGTGGGACGGAGAGAGTATACGTTAAGATATAAATTGGATTTAGAATTATTAAAAATCAATTGGGTTATTAACGTGGGGTGATTGATACATTGACCACTATTTTGATGATTAGATCTAATTGAGGATGTAACTGAAATCAAACAGATCTAGGTTTATATGTTCTTGAGTTATTCATGGTTTCTTGGAATATTTATATGAACGTAACTGGAAGTATAAGGTAAAAAGAATATTAAGATTGGAAATTACACACCAAACCGTCTCAATCCTTACTATTGTGAATGAACCCTATAATGAGATTGATCATGTTATTATGAGCATTGCATATAGTAAAAGTATTTGTTAATCCAATTCGTGAATCACTTTGTTAATTTTGATTAAAATTTTCTTTTAATTGTTTTCCTAGATTAATTTTAATTCCAGTTTTTAGTTTAGTTTAATTAATTCAAACCAAAACCCTCATTATTTATTTATTTTCTGTTCTTAGTAACTTACTTATTTTCCAACCAAGTCTCTGTGGATCAGACCCTTTCTTGTGCATACTACTACATCAGTAACTAGTACACTTGCTAGGTAATTTAATTATGAGGAGATTTTCTCCATCAAGTTTTTTGGCGCCGTTGCCGGGGATTTGATTAGGTTAAGAATTGGATCGACAAATAGCCAAATTATCTGAGAAATTAGATATATTGCTTGCAAAGCTAAATTTGGTAAATTATAATGTTCAACAAGGATGTGCTAATTGTAGTGTTTATTATCATGTACTAATGATTGTTCGTCTATGACCTATTTTCCTGAGTATGTTTCGCACGTTCAAGAAAGGAGTTTCACCCAGCCATGGCAACGGCAATATGACTATTTTTCTAACCCTTTTAATCAAGGATGGGGAAACTATTCAGATAATGTTTGGGGAGATGATGAGGTAGTCTATAATCCAATCGAACTTGCGAGCCATATTATGCTAGTAATCCACCACCACAACCTTCAGGCCTCGTTTGGTACTCGGGAAGGGTTGTGTAGGAATGGGCATGTATTACAGAGTAATCTGATATCCAGGAATGATAGGAGTTCAACATTCCCATACCTATGTTTGGTCTTTACTTTTGTCTTAATCATGAAATTGGAATTAGACTACCAATTTTACTTTTGAGTCATATGCTTACCTACTGTCATTATTTTTAATACTTTATAATACTACCTATAACATGATATAATAGTTATAATTTTTCACTATATTAGTTTTTTTCTTAAAGAAAATGAATTTCTTCAAACCTAATTAAGATTCCATTTTTATAATTTCCAGAAATATGCAAATTATTATTCATTTCAAGCTTAAAGCAGTATTCTTTTTCTTTTTCTTTTTCTTTTTTCTGCCTCCCAGAAATCTTTTTAATTCTTAATGTATGTTCATAACCAATTTTTCAAAACATAATTTAACAGAGTAAGAAAGATGAATAAACATATATTATTCATTAAATGGGCGAATGAAAAAAGAAACACCATTTTAACTATCATTGCTATTTTTATTGATTTGTTTTTTTTATTTATAACTTCACTGCTAAACTTCAAAAGAATAAAAAAAATGCTCTTCCTTGCGTCCATTACAACAGCAACTGGTAGTACTAGATTTAGATAAGGCCAAACTCCGTTTTTATCCATTGTACTTTCAAGTGTGTTTCACTTTAACCATTGTACTTTTTTTCTTTCAAAAATACCATTGTACTTTGGGAAACATATCATTTTAACCCCAAAATCGCGGATTGAGGCATGGATTAGTTGCGGATTTAGCCACGGATTTGGGGTCAAAATGATACATTTTTCAAACTACAATGGTATTTTTGGAAGAAAAAGAGTATAATGGTAAAAGTGAAATATCATGTAAAGTACTGTTAGTAAATCAGACCCAAGAGATAAATAATAATGAACGCAAATCAACACAGAATATACGTGGTTCACCAATCTCTATTGGCTACCTCCACGGGCAAAGGGAAACAGATATTATTATGGCGGAGAAACAATTACATGAGGATAATCACACTAATCTATGTTTGCATGAACTTTGATCACAAAGTTCCTAGCTATGCAAATCCTTATATCTAGAATTACTGATCTCTCTCTCTCTCTGAATAATTGAGCTTCTGAATTAAATTAGGACGGAAAAGAGTATAAATATACGTTTCCTACTACCTAATACTAATTCCATATGGAGTCTTATTCTTTCCCTAGTTTAAAAATCCTCGTTGACTGGAGACCCTCCTAGCATTAGTCATAGTCACCCAAGGACTACTTTTACCCAGCTTGGCCCAACGAACTGTTGCTTCTTTCGGACTAAGTAATCATGCACTTAGGCTTCCTGCCTTCGCCACAAATTAAGCATACTCCTTCTGTTTCGGAATTACGAACTTGTTAATTTAATCCATTTAAACTTACGTCCCAAAATTCAAAGGCATTAAACTTAACAAGTACAATGGATGAAAACAGAGTTTGCCCTTTAGAAAATGAGTTGGGTACTGGAGTTAAGAGAGAGAAAGGAAAGATGGATATGAACGAATGGGAGATTAGGATAGAGTTGGATTAGATTTTATTTTTTAGAAAATATTGTTGATAAATTTTAAGATTCCTTAGGTATGGGCATTAGACACCCACCCTTCATCGCGGGTATCAGATTACAATAAATTGTAGGTATTTAATTCCCATCGGAAACTAATATCAATACCCATATCCAGTGTAATGAGTGAGCCAAACATAAGTAAGTATTACACAGGAATCAAATACCCATTCCTTGGCTTGGATTCCCATATACCAAACGAGGCCTAAGAGCAATCTTCAACTCTGATTTGGTATTTTAACGATGAAGGGGAAGAGTGTGTCTTTGACCCAACTTGTGAGCCACATTACTACAGTAATCCACCACCACAACAATGTTGGGTTTTGATGCATCATGCGCAGTGGAATAAACATATGAAATCAAACATCCATGAGCCATGGATCCGTCCATGTTGATTAAATTAAATACAAGATGAAAGAAACATACCCTTGAAAATCGAATCCATGAATATGGACTTTGAGGTGCTAAAGAAAACACCCTCTATCGGTATCCACACGTCGAACGAACTCAAGAACACCTTCTTGATTAATTGCTAGATCCAACGCTTGATGAAGAAACGATTTCTTCGTAGGAATTATTTTTCTCTTTGATTATTGAGTTTTGATGATTCTAAATCTCAAAACTACTAATCCTACCTCTCTATATTTTATTGTTCCTAAAACAATGTGTTATGATTTCTAAAATCAACATTCGAGGCTGTCAAACCCGGCTGCATATATTTATATGAAGGTTTGACCTAATTCCTTTTGGGATCGAGATTCCTTATCACAAAAGAAATATGAACAAACTGTCCAGAGTCGGGGAGGCAGCTGTACGGCTTGATGAGAGTCGTACGCCATGAGCCTAGCCGTACGGTGGCTTTTGTTTAATTCCCAGATTTCAGCATTTTCCAATCCGTTCTATTGTGTTTGACCCAATAGGATTATACTAAGTTGGCAACGAGTCTGAACCATTCAGAACCTGTAAGTGATAAGTGGACTCTAGCAAGCCATTATGACTACCCAATTAGTATAACTTTGAAAGTTCAAAGTTACCTTATAGAACATATCACAATCCCTTTGTCGCGCGATATCATATTGGACACAAGTCATGGTCCACGTTAACTTATGTTGTCCAATGCTTTCTCGATCTTGAGTAGATTGATATGAGCAAATGACATTGATCACATCAATTCATTTGGGCATGGCCATGCACTATTATCAATCTCACTCATCGAGTGGCCAAGCAGATACTCTCTTGAGAGAGGGACAAATCTCATTTTGACTTATCATTTTTCCCTACAAGAATCCGATTATGCAAATCATAGCATTTATAACCACCCGGTTAAGGGTAGAGTTTGAATACGTCAAACATAATGTTCATCATGTGGAAGACCATGATAATCTCAGGTCTAAGGATTCAAATGGTATGACTATCATGAGATTTAATTATGACATTTGACCATGACTTAAATCTCATAACAGGTCTATCCAGTACCTTGTTCTCCAACAAGTACCCACAAGTTTAATCCGCATCCTATTCACCATAATCATCATATGATTATCCATTAAAATCATGGTAGCTCTTCATAAGTGAGGGTTTGAATGTTGCTCGTTTGTTGTGAGTCAGCACCATGTTTGACGGAACACGGACCGTGATATCTGGATTCGGGGGTTAATTTATGAATTGGAAAGGTCAAGGAGCACCCAATTCACCCAATCTAGGATTGGTCTTGCTAAGAAATCATCATCATTGTTTCAAAATCATGCAAAACATACGCAAAAGGAACTAAATAAATAATTTCTTATTTATTTGGAATGTTGGATCATGTGCTTCGAGACCATCTCTATGAATTAGAGAGGCTCTAGGCTGATCCTTTAATGGAATCACACTACTTCAAAGACAAAGAAGAGGATGAGGAGGGAGAAAGCAAAAAGTTATACCTAAGCGTTCTTCGAGAATCCTATGGATGGCCTTGACTAAAGGCCTTGATGATCCAACGAAATTGGCTTGGATGGAGTTATTGAGACTTGAATTTCGTGGGTGAGGAAGAGAGGCTGATTATGAGGACCTCTTTGATCAGATTTGGAGTGGTTTTGGGTGAATGACCATTCTAGAGGTTTTTTCAATTCAAGAACCTCTATATATATAGGAGTTCTTGACCTAGGGTTTAAGCCAAGAAGGTAAGTTTGGATGGGAATCAAGGACTTGATCTTCAAGGAAGTATTTTTGGACTCTAGGATCGCCCATTAGGTTTTTCCTGGATTGCTTGAGTGTTTGCCAAGAAACGGGGTTAAGATCAACAAGGAAACTGACCAAAATCCGACTGTCAAGGGGGATGTATCGTACGAGACATCAATGTATCATATGAGACATCTCAGTGCTGGAATTCACTTTTTGCCCTCTGCAGTAGTTTTAATGTTTATTTTGGCCCCTGACTAACGGAGTCAGTCAAAAACTTAACGAAACATGTCCAACTTAATGAGTTTCGACCCAAATCAAAGGCGAGACACAGAAGTAGTGTGACTATGAATGAATGTCCAAAATGGGGTGTCTACAGAGCCCCTCGGTGATGATACTTATAGTTGAAGTAACGTCATCGATAGAAAAGACGCCATTTTGAACTAGGGGTATGGTCGTGCTAAAAAGCTGCCTACATATTCCTCAGAAAGAAATCAGACCAAACGTAGTTCGACTCCAAATACGCAAAAACGGGGGGTTTAAGATATTTTGAAAATCATTTTGAAAACAATACTGTAGATACGCCGGGAAAACCATAACTTGGCGAGAGCGGTGAATTATCCTAGGATGTCTAACTTGTTTTAATTTGTAGAGTCGCCACCTATGTTATTAAGGGAACATAAGAAAAACCTAATGAAATAGCCTATTTTATGTACAAAAACAGAGATTCGGGAGAGAAGGGTTCGGGGGTTAGGTGACGGAGTGGGAAGTACTTAAACACCCACTCCTCCCCGCTTACGCGGGTCTTGCTACTATTGGTGTTCTGAATTCTAAATGTCCTTATTTTAATATGAGAAATGTGCTAACAATTACAAAAGGGGAAATAAAAGAGAATTGTTTTATTGATTTTTATGCTAAAGATTACATATCAAACAGTTACATTAAGAGATGAAAGGTAAATTAAAATGGAGTTTAGAATGTTGGAATGTAACCTTGACCAAACTTCAATAGTGAAGTGGCCTTTTGGTTGTATTCCTTTTTATGGAGATTGCATACACATTAGAAGAGATGAAATACGAAGAAGGCAACTAAGATTAAGAGTTTAGAAGAAGAGAATAAACATTGTACCTTGTGCTTGAATGGGGAAGAACCAATTTGTCTATAGTAACCACTCTTGAAAATGAACTTTTAGTTTTAAAGAGAGTTTTTGAGTCAAGAATCCTTCCTCCTTTCTATGGTAGAATGAAGAGGTATTTATAGGTGTTAGGGAAGTGTTTTTGGTCACAAAGATGTCTCTTCTCCGGATCAAGCCAAGGCATAATGGTTTTGGAGGTTACAAATCAGAAAAGGAGGGAAATTTGGCAAAATATGAGATTCTGGAGGTGGGATGCGCGCACATCCCACCCCCCTATGGGAAGCGCACGCCTCCCACAAAGGAGGGAAAAGGCGCGCACATCCCACCTTCAGAAAATCCATATTTTAGCCCAAAATTTGGTCCCGTTATGCAGTTAAGCCCCGAAACTAACGAAATCAGTCAGAAACTTAACGAACACCACGAAAGTCAATAAAAAAAAGTAAACAAAGACTCAAGGTTG
Organism: Campanula takesimana; assembly: GCA_026119855.1. Taxonomy (NCBI): domain Eukaryota; kingdom Viridiplantae; phylum Streptophyta; class Magnoliopsida; order Asterales; family Campanulaceae; genus Campanula; species Campanula takesimana. Next base: position 866,573 of record JAOWBW010000115.1, on the reverse strand, counting down.
ACTTTGTCACTTAGTCAAGTCCATGACTAACGTAGTAAGTCAAGAACTTAACGGAAAGTAACGAAAGTTAACGAAAAGTAACAAAACTTAACAGAAAAGAGGAAGACATAGAATGTGTATGCAATCGGGACATGAGAGGTCCAAGGCGGGGTTTTGTTAGGCCCAATTGGTAGGAAAATAGGTTAGAGGGGGGGTGAATAGCCTAATTAAAACTTTTTAATGAAAACACTTTATAAATGCAAAGTCACTTATCAGTTTGCAAACTATTTTCAGTATGCGCAGCGGAGAAGATATGACTTAGTTTAACTCACACAAAATCAGTATGAAATGGTTTTGAGAGCTTGGTTTAAACATAAAGTGATTTCACAAAGTTCAATGCAGTTTCAAGAGATTGGTAAATAGAAATTACAATGAATCAGTAAGAATAAGTACGATCTGCCGGTGATAGAGTTCCAGCCGGCAAAGACAAAGTAAGTAACAGGGGACACAAGTATTTGGAGAGGTTCACAGTGTAAATACTGCTACGTCCTCTACCAAGTTTGGTCAGAACTTGAATTTGGGTTAAGAGTACTATTAGATATCCCTAGTCTATTACAAGCACGGCTTTGCCGAATACAAAGACTAAATTCTAGAGATCACTAATGGATCGTAATACAAATCTGACCAAGTGTTTTTGAGCGGCAAGTCCAAAAGAACTTATCTCACTCGGGTGGGTGTGTGAGTAACTCAAACAACGTATTCCTTAGAATAATCTAGTTTGGGAATACTTACAATATTGATGAGTTTGTGCACAAGTGTATGTCCTAATAAATGATCTAATGATTATCTGGATAGAATGTTTGAGCTTCAATGAATGCTCTAAAAAATCAACTCTCTTCAATGCACTAAAATCACCAACCCTCTTCAATGCTCTAAGTCCTCTATTTATAAGAGGAGTTAATGACTTGAGTCTTGTTGAAGAAGGCTTGTAAATTGAATTTCCAGCTGGGTAGTTGAGGAGCATTAAATGCGGTATCTTCAGCATTAATGGCGAAGATATGGAGTACACGCATGTCTTGAAAAGTGTGATGGGTAAAGACCCTTTTGTCTCAACCGGTTACCTGCAAAAAGCAAGTAGAGACAATAGAGATAAAAATAGCTATGTATCAAACGGCGCAGTAATCATAACAGAGCAGATAAACTACTTTCAGATAAGACAGTACGAAAGGATAAAGACAATCGGTAAGGTTGACTTTAAAGTGGAGCGATGTAACCTGACGACCAGTAAGACTATCTTTGCCGATCAGCAACTTGAGTAGTAAGTTGATCGGTAACTGGAATAGTAAGTTGATCGGCAACTTGAATGCTGGTCTGCTGATTTGCTTCCTTTAGCTGGTTTGCCTTGATTGAGAAGTTTGTTATACACCTGTGCTGGTCACAAAGAATCCTAAAGGTACCTTACAAAGGTTCTAATAAAATTGGGGGATCCTAAGTGTTAACTATGATTGGGATTAAGTAATTCTATGTCCTAAACATATATATGAACAACAATCTCCTCCTAATTGCTTAAGTCCAATCACCCTATCCAAGAACATCTATCTTAGCTTAGTAAAAGAATGTATTAGAGATGTCTATTTATTATCATTCCCTAAGCCAATTCACACATTAGATGTCTTTGTAAGGAAAAGAAGTAAAAAACATAATAAAATAAGATAAGATAGGAAAAGGAAATGGATTGCTGATTAATCAGCAGAGAAATAATAATTTGCAAAACAAAGTTAGCAAGAATAGCAGCAGATATATTATAAGAACATAACATAAGATAAGCAAACACAAAACAGAATGTTAGCAAAGAATTTTGTTGGATGTATCTTTGAAGGTCTTCAGGATATCTATATCATTGGCTACATTGACTCAAGACATGGGAGGGTCTTCTTGCTGGTCAGCAGCCTTTGATGTAGATTCAGTACGCTTGGCCTTCTTCTTTGCTCTAGCTTCTTCTTTGTCATCTTTCCTCTTCTGTCTTCTATTAGCTCTTTGCAGTCTCTCAGTCAGCATTTTGTTGTTGGCTTCAATAGCAACAATATTCAGTTCAGCATCACCAAGAGCAGTCTTGGTTACAGATAGCTCTTTTTCAATTTTCTCCATGTCTCTGATCTGCAGCCTATGGTCATCAACAAGTTGCTTCTGAATGGAATGAGTAGATCCTAGGGATTCAGAAAGCTTAACCAGTCTGGTTTCTCTATCAGCCAGAAGACTCTTCAAGTCTTTAATTATTCTATTTTCCTCTTCCTGATTGGACTTAAGAATCTTAGCAGCAAGATCTTTATGAGTCTCCTTAATCAGGTCGGCAAGAGAAAGACCAAAATCGCCAAAATCAGCACGAGTGGCAGGCACTTGCTGATTTGAGAAATCACCTTCCTCAAAGTGAATGAATTCATAGAGGCTGTGGACAACAACCGGATTCTCAACAATGATTGGCTTGGCAAAACTCTCGGCAGATTGTACCAGTAGAGATGGCACAAAATCTTCATTGAGTAAATCAGCCTCTTCAATAAGCACAACAGCAGAATCGTCCATCGGTAACTCGTCATCAGAAGAAAGAATGATCATCAATGGAGAAGGGGGGGGGGGCAGGAACTGAAGTAGGAGGCGGAGGCAAAACTTGGTGAAGAAAGTCAGCAATAGTAGCATTGATATCGGTAAGAAGGAACTCATCCGGAACAGAGGTGGAATCAATCAGATCGGCAGCAAACACAGCATGGTAGATCGGCAAAGGAAATGCAGGATGCACAATTAAGTCACGATCACCAGGCAAATGAAAACACCATCGTCCTCCAAGGAAAGAAATAAGGCCAGCAAAAAATTCAAGCAGGCACGACCTTCAAGAATCATGTTGACTAAATTTGCAATCAGCAATCTGGAGGTAAAGACAAGGTGATCAGCACGCTGTCGAGGGTGAAACATCGGCAGAGTCAGTGCTACAGTAGCATATTTGACCAAGAATAGCAGACCACGAGAATCAGTAGCCCAAAATTCAAGTATATCATGAAGTTCATCGTTGATCATCATGCACCTTCTCATCCAACCATCCGTGTTGATACAAACTTCCTTAGGAGAGGGACCAGGTAGGTGAATTTTACCTCCAACCTTTAACTTTCCAGGTAAGCATTGAAGAGGTTCATAGACTGGTCCTTTCACTTTGAGCTTTGACACCTGGGGAGCCTTCCCTTTCCTCTTTTTGAAATCTGGTTTAATCCATGGCATGAAGATTATCCTTTGACTAGCTATGGAACCAGCAAGGAAGGGATGAGATGTGACATCTGGATGATCTCTGCCAAAGGGAGAGGGAATTTGCTGAAGTGTAGAGTGAAAGGACATGATAGGCTGATGAGGAGGAAACAACGGTTGGCCAAAACTGTTAGAAAGAATAGAGATGCTGGTTGTATACCAGTTTGAACTCATCATCTCCTTGGAGTGTAGTTCACAGTTGTACTCAGGAGGTGGAGCAGAATCCCTTTCATCTTCATTCATAAGGACCGGCAATTCCACATAGTCAGCAGGATCTATCTCATCTGAGCTTTCTTCATCAGCAGCAGCAACACTAACAGCAACTGGTTGTACTTCATCAGCAACAACCAGTTGTACCTCAGGAGCAAGAAGAAAAAAGGGTTCTTCAGGAGCAAATAAAGCTTCCTGGAATTCATGGAATTCTTCAAGTTGCAAGTCATGAGCTATCAGAGCATCCAGTGCAGCATTTTGATCATCAGAACAGGCAATCTCTGCATCGGCACCTCCTCCCAACTCAACAACCTCTCTAACACCAGTAGGTTTAACAAAAATAACAGGGATAATCTGAGTATCAGAAGTTGTCTCAGTCAGATGAGTGTCTGTAGTTGGCTCATCAGTAGATAAAATATCCTTATCAGCATCAGCAACGTCTTCAGCAGCACATGCTCTTCCTGAAATCGGCAAATCTTGAAACGCAACTTCATCAGCAGATTGAGTGTCTACAGTTTTCTCAATTGATGCAAGTTGGTCTTCTTTAATCAGAGGTTGAGTGTCGATAGTTTCCTCAACTTGATTTTCAAGTTGCTCAGAAGCAGCACTCACTTCATCGGCTAAAAGAGTTTCTGAAGTTTTCTCAATTGCCTTATCAAGCACAAAGCCTTTGTCAGCAGAACCTCCTCCTTCTTGACTACGGTCTGAGCTATCACTGAACAAAACTGAGTTAGCAAAGGCCTCAGCAGATGAGACAGTAGCGGCAGGAGTTGAGGGCTTCTTGAAAACTATACTGATCGGCATCTTGTCATACTCACCGATTGAATCAGAAGAGGTGAATGTGTCACCTGCAGATTTGTGAGCACATACAAAATCAACAGTATCAACTGAACTGCTTAGAGTGGGAAGAGGAAAAATAATTGTAGCAGGAGCAGGAGCAGGAACAAGTGTAGAAGTAGATGTTGGGGCAAAAGCAGCTTTAGCCTTGATGAATGCTTCTGAATCTTTAATTAAGTTCACTGTTATCCTCTACACATTTTTGACAAATTGAGTGGCTTGGGGGCCATTATCCAACCTTTCGCTATCATTGTAGTTCAGCAAATCATCTTCATGTTCTGGTCTATCCAACTGATAGGGATCATTCTCATCAAAGTTCACCAGTTGGTTGAAAATGGAGGCATAAGCTACCCAGACATCTTGTACCATCAGATCTTGTCTGATTCTATATTGAAACAGATAGACCTGATTCCAGGGGAGAGGCAACAAGTCAAAATATCTCCCAAAATTCAGTCGAAGCTCAGCTTCAGGAAGCTTCTGATATCTTTAAAGAGGGACAAACTTTTCCTTGTACATATCAGTGAGCCTGTTCAGGCTTTTATAATCAACATAATCAGCAAGCTTTCCTGTAGGGACTGACTCCTTCCTTTCCTCATGGAATTAGAGCAACCGGCGAATGAAAGGGTGGAGATGATCAATAGGGAATACCCGGTTCTTTGACAATACCTTATTGGTAAATGACCAATGGTTTCTAAAGAAAATATGGAAAGTGGGGTTCCTGATCGGCTTGTATTTTCTGATAGTAGGTCCAGAGGCTACATCAGCAGCAGCATGGAGCTCAGGTAAATAGGGAAGATCTAGAATTCCTTTCTGTAGAGGAACTTTTACCCCTAAGTCAGATGTAATCAATCTTCTTCTCTCAGCCATTTCATCAGCAACATTGGGTTCAGACTTGATAACTACAGAGGGAGCAGTAAGAGTTGCACCAGCAAGAAGAGATGGTGCAAACCTAATCTGCTTGGCTCTAGGATCGGTAGATGGAATTTGAGATGAAAGAATTTGAGCAACAGCAGGCTTTGGCTTTTGAGCAGCAGGAGGATCATCAGTAGATACAAACTTTGATCTTTTGACTTGGGCTTTATCGGCAGCCTTGACCAACTTTTGTTTCTTGGGAGCTGGAGGAGTAGAATCGGTAAGTATCCTGTCGGTAGAAGAAGCAGGAGTAAAAACGTCGATAGGAGCAACACATTTGGAAGTAAAGTGACCAGGTTTTCTGCAGTTGAAGCAGACAAGATCACCTTTGTTGTTCTTTCCGTCGGTAGCACTCGTTGAGGGTTTGTTATAACTTGCTGGTTTTTGAAATGCTGGTGTGAATGGTTTTGGTTGCTGGTAGCTTCTTTTCTGCATCCTTTTGAAGTCTTTAAACCTTTTGTAGTTCCTAGCGAAGGCGGAAAATTCGTCTTCTTCCATAGGTTGTTCTGAGGTTGTTTCTGGTGTTTTGGAACAGCAGGGTATCAGATGGGGATCTATAGGAGGGAATTTGTTTGGAGGGAAGGATATCTGTGACTGAGCTGATAGAGACAGGTTTTTGAAATTTTTATCGAGAACGTTAAGTTTTTACAGTTCTCTCTTATACAGAAATAGACTAGACACAAGATTCTGAATTGAAGTCTTATTTAAGTCTCTCACTTCTCTAACAACAGTGACCTTGGTATGATACTCATTTCCCAAAGAACTTAGAAAACGAATATTTAGGTCTTTCATGGTATAAACCTTACCTAGTGAAGCACATAAATTACTTACCTCGCAGAATCTGTCGTAGGTGTAGACACCCCGCCTTGGACCTCTCATGTCCCGATTGCATACACATTCTTTGTCTTCCTCTTTTCTGTTAAGTTTTGTTACTTTTTGTTAACTTTCGTTACTTTTCGTTAAGTTCCTGACTTACTCCGTTAGTCTTGGATTTGACTAAGTGGAAAAGTCTACCTTGAGTCTTTGTTTCATTTATTTTTGTTGACTTTTGTGATGTTCGTTAAGTTTTTGGACTAATTCCGTTAGTTTTGGGGCTTAACTGCATAACGGGGTTAACATTTAGGCTAAAAAATGAATTTTCTGAAGCTGGGATGCGCACGCCTTTGCCCTCCTTTGTGGGAGGCGTTCTCCTCCCATAGGGGGGTGGGAAGCGCGCGCTTCCCGCTTCCAAAATCTCAGATTTGGCCAAATTTCCCTCCTTTTCTGATTTGTAACCCCCAAGGCCATTATGCCTTGGCTTGATCCGGGGAAGGGCCATCTTTGTGACCAAAAACACTTCCCTAACACCTATAAATACCTCTTCATTCCACCATGGAAAGGGAGGGAATAATTCTTGAATCAAAAACACTTTAAAACACATAAAATCCATTTTCAAAGAGTGGTCACTAAGACAATCTGGTCCTTCCCCATTCAAGCACAAGGTACAATGTTCATTCTCTTATAAAATTTTAATCTTATCTTTATTTTCTCTCCTTGTTAAAATCTTTTTTATTACACTCTTCATCTTTAATGTGTATGCAATCTCCATAAAAGGGATACAACCCAAATTCACTATTGAAGTTTGGCCAAGGTTACATCCCAACATTCCAAATTCCACTTTAACTTTCATTTCATTTCTTCATGTAATTGTTTGGCATAATTGTTATATATAATATTTTAGCATAAATTAATAAATAAAAACAATTCTCCTTTATTTCCTTTTATTTTCCCCCTTTCTTTCCATTGTAATTGTTAGCACTTCTTACATTAATAATTGAAGGACTTTTCTTTTTAGTATTAGAACACCAAAAGTAGCAAGACCCACGTAAGCGGGGCGGAGTGGGTGTTTAAGTATTTCCCACTCCGTCACCTAACCGCCGAACCCCTCATCTCAAGAATATTTCTCGCGTTCCTCTAAAACGTGGGTGGCGACTCTTAAAATCAATTAGACATCCTAGGTTAATTCACCTCTCTAGCCAAGCCGTGGTTTCCCGGGGTATCTACAGTGGCGACTCCACTGGGGACATAGAGGGTTAAACTTGCATTTTCTGCTTTTGGTGTTCTTATATCTGTTTTCTGGGCATTCTGGTAAAAAGGGTAGGAAGCGCGCGCCTCCGGCCTTTTTGGCCTAAAGCGCGCGCGTTCGACCCTTATTACCAGAATCGCCCACCTTCCATCTTGTCCTTCAAATTTCATATTTCTATGCTAACAAGTTTCTGTAGGGGAAAGTTACATAATTTGGGACCAGGGCAATCCCCTGAGTCCGCGGTTTCTTCTGACATTCTGACAGGTATCCCAGATGCGCGCGCCTCCACATTCATGGCGAAATGCACGCGCTTCCCACGTAACTGCCCTGAGTCGCGCGCTTCTAGGCCATTTTCCAGAACAAAACAGTAAACAGAACAGTGAACAGAATGGGCAGTTTTGACAGTGTGTGGGCACCGGGCCTGCATACACCCCCTTTTACTTTTGTTTATTCATTTTTATCGGTCACACGGGTGATTCGAAAGTTGTAAATTACGTGCTTATTTGTTTGTTTTATTTCCTTTGAAAAAAAAATATTTTGTCACTTGTTAGACCTCACACTACGCGCACAATTCTTATCAACTGCTCACTATCGAGTCGCACAAGTCCAACCCCAAACCCGTCGAGGCCCGTCCTAGGAAGTTTCAAGCTCCACCCGACCTTGACTCTTACGAAGCGGTAAACCTCAGCCCGTGGCGTAGTTCACAACTACATGCCGGGGGTGACCTTTAAGCCTCATATTTAAGCCGAGCACAAACCACACAATTCTAGTTAGGGTCTAACACACCGTGACCAAGTCGATTTTCATGTACTGAGATTTCCCTAAACTAATGTCATCAAAACATACATGCCGTTTCCAAAAGAAACAAATGGTTGTTATGGGACAAAATAAAACTCCGTTCCCAAGTGGTTATTATGGACGAAAATAAAAATCCATCCCCGCATGTATGCTTAATGACATTAATTTAGTTTAATTCCGTCACATGTAGGAATCACAAGCGTGGTGGAATCCGATGAGTATATGGGACCGCGAGAAGGTCTATATACTAGTGTGACGATTCCACTATTTTTCTAGAAACCCCAAAAAGGACCACGTCCTTCCGACTTTGAAAATAATTAAAAAAAGAGTCATTTTTCTTATGTGGTTTGAGTCTTTTCTCTTGTTCGTGGGTTAAATCATTTGATCCAAAAGGTGTTTGTGGGGCCATCCTAAGATCGACCGTGTTCTATCCATAGGTTCAATGGCTTCAAACGGCAACGGCAACGACAACGGCATTCCCGTATCCAACGAAGGGTTATTCCGCATGGTGGAAGCATTGAAAGGGCAAGTTGATACACTAGCCGAGAATGTCCGCCGCAAGGATGATTTATGGCGAGCCCGTTACGAGCATGTGAAAACGGCCCACAAGAAAGAAGTTGCTCAACTCAAGAACCAATTGAAAGGGCTCACGAGTGAAAGAAAGGTCCAAAGCATTAATTCCGGTTTGGTCAACACTCTCATGTCATACATTGACCAAAGGCTTAGTGGGCTAAATTTGCACAAGGGCCCAAGCACCGATCTTCATCAAGCTTCTCTCCTCATGAACACAATGGAGGCTCTTCCCGAAAAGTTCAAGATGCTCGATATTGGAAAGTTCAACGGCAACTCTTGCCCCGACGCTCATGTTGACTCCTACATTTGGGCCATACTACAAAAGAAAGTGTCTCCTCAAATAATGGCACAATGCTTCCCGCTTACTCTCGAGGGGGTCGCAAAAGATTGGTACATGGGTCTTCCAGTTTCCACCCGCCTCAATTGGGATGTCGCTATGCTTGCCTTCAAGTCACAATATCAAGGCAACTCCATATTCCGCCCCACCAAGAAGGAATTGGAGAGCACCGTGCAAATGGGTGATGAATCATTTGGGGACTTCTATCGCCGTTGGAATGACAAGCTAGCCGAGATAGTTGATAGGCCTTCCAAGAAGGAACAAATGGACATCTTCTTGAAGTGTTTGAAAATGGACTACCGCACTCATCTTAGTGGGGCTTTTCACTCCATTTTTTCAAGCATGTATGATGCGGGGGTTAGAATTGACAATTTGCTTCGAGAAGTGGCCGAGTCCTCCTATGACACAACCTTCAATGACAAAGGGTTCCCAAGCAATGACATGGAAGAATGTAGTGACATGGAAGACTACAACGACAATGAGAACTACAACGACATGGGGGATTATGACAACAATCTCCGTTTCTCTTTCTCTACCTAGAAATAGGATTAAAAAAAAGAGAGTCAAAAGTCCTCTAATGTGTGCATTAATGTTTTCTCTTGTCCAATGTTAAATTTTGATTCAATCATTAAATAAAAGTCATTTTTGTCCTCATACACTCTTCCAAGTTGTTCAATCTAATTCTTGGCAAAATGATGAAAAGGTGTCTAAACAAGTTTTGGAATGAAGGCCATCGCTTGAATGCCTAGGGGCTAAACATCGACGACGACATCAAAAACGAAGACATCAACAACGACGAAATCAAGACAAAGAAAAGTGGAGCAATATCATGAAGCAAAGTTTCCAAAAGGGAGTATAAAAAAAAAAAAAAAAAAAAGAGGCTCGCTAGGTTGAAATCCTCAAATCAACCTAGGAAAAAGTTAGAGGAAAAAAAAAAAAAAATCTCCCTCAATCAAAGAAATACAAGATCAACATCATTCCACCGATTAAGGACGAAGCAGCAACCATCTCGACGAATGAAGCATCCACAAGAACTACGGTGACCTGAGCCTCTTCACTAGAGGAACGTAGGCAACCTGCGGGTCCGGTCTCATGCAAGAAAGAAGATATGTTTAGCCTTAGTGCGTTATGGTGATCGACCTTCATCTCAAACTTGTCAAGACATCTTTGTACGAGTCATTTGCCAATGAATTAATCACCTCAAGATTGAACAACTTTCTTAGATTTGGAATCACTTTCCATTCTTTGTCGAGTCTAGGGGCTTCGTTTCTTTCTGCTACGCTCCCAGTTTCTCACAATCAAATTGGGGCTTTCTTTCTCTTCTCTCTTAATGACTTACTTGCCTTCGTGAGTAATTCAATAAAAATACATGTCACTACTAGGGACCACTTCCCTAGTCAAGTCAATGTCACTCACCTTTAGTGACAAAAGGTCTCCACCGCAAAATCACATGTCTTATCTCCGCAGCCAGAGTCAATGCACACTTCCTCATTAATCGAGTAAAAAAAAAAGAAGACGCAAAAGAGATGCCCGCTAGATTGAAAACCCGAAAGGGCGGTCTAGGCAAAAAACAGGGTGCGTCATAAAAAAAATGAGAGAGCGAGAGAGAGAAGGGAAAGAGAAATGGAGATCTCCGGCCTCTAAGGAAGACAACTGCACAAGCTCTACATTGGATCTCCTCAACAAACCAATTCCCACCGAGTAAACTTTGGGATTGTAAAAGGCTCGACAAGATATGGCACCATCAAAGGTTGTCTTGGGTTATCGGCATCATTCTCCAGCAGTGTGCATTTTTGGGTTCATGAAAAGAAGGCCCGTGGTAACCAAGACCCATCTGAGAACGAGCCCATCATAAAAGGGCATGAGGTTGCACAAATAATCCCTAGCTAGTCAATTGGCTTGGGCAACAAATAGCAACAACATGTGTCTCAGTTTTCAAAGCTTCTTCAGGTATGTGCTTCTAAAGTACGCCGAAAGGTTCCCAAGAAATGGAGTAGCTCTTGCCATGTCCTCTCATGTTTGTTCCCCCGCACGAGGATGAGTCACTCTTGCTTTGCTCAACAAATGGTGACTCCCTAGGGGCTATGTGACTCAAGAACAAGGGTTTCTATTGCTTCATTTGACAATCAATAAGCCCTAGGGGCTATGCTCGAGAAAGATGTGTGAGACTATCCTCAAAGTCTCTCAAAAGGGATGTCAAAAATCCCTCTTGTCATGTGTGCCCGTACTCGTTCCCCCAATCAAGGATGGACCTTTCTCGCAATCAATGATGGCACTCTAGGGGCTACAGTCAAGTCTTAAAGGCTCCCTCGGCAAGAAGCAATTCACTTCAATGTCCCCAGCAACATTTGAAGCTTTATACCGAAAGGTCTCAAGGGGCTTCGCAATCTACAAATCTTTTGGGCCACGCCTTTATAGTAATTCAAGCAAAGAGCAATATTGGGGCCTCGTAATTAACAAGCTTTTGGGCAGTGGTACCCGAGCAATGCAATTTGGGAGTAGTCTTATGGCTCCATAAAAGGGATCAAACTTCAATGGTCCCTCAAAACTTCCAGTCAAAAGGCCTCTTGGTTTTAAATGAAGGCTCCGATGATATGAATGAATTTGATGATTCTTGTTAGAACTCACAGCGAGATTCTGAAGGAAGTCTTAGAGAAAAGGAAAAATATTCAATATGCTAGACTCACCCGGCTGAGTTATAGCGGGCAATGCCAATATGTTAACTCTATAAGAAGAGTTATGGCCAATCTCAATGTTTTTGCAATACAACACCCCCTTCTCCAAGATCAAAAGCACAGGCTGCATCCGAAGATCCGCAGTCGGCTCAACGCAAGAAGACTCAAGCAAACATACCGTTCGAGACTTTATCACACCAAGACCTTATCATCTGCAACAACATCACCATCTCCCATGAGACATCTCCCGAAGACCATACTACACTTCCAACATGGGCCTTCCGCCATTGGGTATCAACCACAAAAAGGGCCATCCATCTCCAAGCAAGAGAAAGAGGAAGATCACTTTCATGAGTTCTACCCAATGGTGCATCTGCTCTCAATACAATGCCAAGATAAGTTGGAGCTTCACATCGAAAGTTCTTCACATCCCGCCATCTACAAGCTCGTAAACAACAAGCCCATGACATTTGGGGCTTAGCAATCTCTCAAAGCTTGGTATCAATGATCTTCTCTTGGGGTTTACCCACGTCGACAACAAAAGACAGTTTATTTGAATGGGCTAAGAGTGGATTCATCTTGGGGCTTCATAAGCCACTCAAAGTTCAGCATTCGAGGGGCTTTACAATCAGTAACCCCTTGGAATCTCGGCATCAATAGTCCTTTTGAAGCCCCATAAACGACAAATCTCTTGGGGCTAGACATCAATTCTCGTTGGACACTGCGTTGACAACATTCAAGCGAGGCAATCCAGACTTCAATTGAACATGACTTGATCTTGGATTGGCTTTACAAACACACAATGGTTAAAATGGTTCACCCACGAACTAAAAAAAAAATCTTTTTCTCACATGTGTGCATATTCTTTCCCTTCTAATCTAAAAAAAAAAAACGATTTTTCTTTTTCTTTTTCTCCTTCTATGTGCAAAAGTATGTGCTTTACTTTGCTTTGCTCCTAGCTTTTCCTCCAGCATTCTCCATCATCCTTGAACTACACTGGTCTGATTCCTTCCAAGGGATACGTAGGCAGCCTTTTGGCACAACCAACCCCATCATCCAGAATACTGTCCCACCGACACTCCATCAAAAACGTCATCAAAGGCAAGAACAATTCATCATCACCAACATCATCATTCTCCATCCAAAGAATGCACATTCTTCATCAAAAGCATCAATATCCTTCAGCAATCCATCTCCAATCAAGCGGCAATGGTAAGTGAAGGTATGAATACATCCGAGGCTTTCCTCAAATCACACCGCACACAAAATCACTTTCTCCATTCTTACAAAAATTCCCTCTCATGCAAAACTGCCTTCAAATCACATCACACCACAAGCACAATTTCTCTCATAACTGCCATTTCACATCTCATACATGTCACAAGCACATATACCTACAAAGCACACACTTAACAGGTACCACCACAAGGTCAACAACATCTGCAACTCATGGCACTTCATCCCCAGCAGAAAGTGATCCGCCGTCAACTACGCCTGCATCCCATAGAGTCAAACAATTACAGTTCAATGACAACAACTCAGTCCATGGTGAGCCACAAAATCACCACCTTTCCATCAAGCAACACAACAATATCACATGTAGGCAGACAGAGCCTCGATTCCTGCCATCTGCAAACGGATCCCGCATCAGCAAACGGATCCCGCATCAGCAAACGGACCCCGCATCAGCAAACGGACCCCGTATCAGCAAACGGATCCCGCATTCAGCAAACGGATCCCGCATCAGCAAATGGATCCTGCATTCAGTAAACGGATCCCGCATCAGCAAACAGATCACGCATCAGCAAACGGATCCCGCAATCAGTAAACAGATCCCGCACCAGCAAACGGATCCCGCATCAGCAAACGGATCCCGTATCAGCAAACGGATCCCGCATTCAGCAAACGGATCCCGCCTCAGCAAACGGATCCCGCATTCAGCAAACAGATCCCGCATCAGCAAACAGATCCTGCTTTCAGCAAACGGATCCAGCCTCAGCAAACGGATCCCACATTCAGCAAACGGATCCCGCATCAGCAAACGGATCCCGCTTTATCAAACGATCCCGCTTCAGCAAAATGGATCCCACCATATCCTTTCTATATCAATAAATCCGCTCACACAGGAAGTGCACCCCTATCCTTCGCAAATTTCAAATTCATGTTTTATTGAGTCTTTGTTTTCTCTTGTCGATGTCCTCGGCGGTTGTCTTTCTTTCATCGAAGCGTTTTTCTTCGCAATCCACATTGCCGAAGGGCTCTGTAGACACCCCGCCTTGGACCTCTCATGTCCCGATTGCATACACATTCTTTGTCTTCCTCTTTTCTGTTAAGTTTTGTTACTTTTCATTAACTTTCGTTACTTTCTGTTAAGTTCCTGACTTACTCCATTAGTCTTGGATTTGACTAAGTGGCAAAGTCAACCTTGAGTCTTTGTTCCATTTATTTTCGTTGACTTTCGTGATGTTCGTTAAGTTTTTTGGACTAATTCCGTTAGTTTTGGGGCTTAACTGCATAACGGGGTTAACATTTGGGCTAAAAAATAAATTTTCTGAAGCTGAGATGCGCACTCCTTTGCCCTCCTTTATGGGAGGCGTTCTCCTCCCATAGGGGGGTGGGAAGCGCGCGCTTCCTGCTTCCAGAATCTCAGATTTGGCCAAATTTCCCATCTTTTCTGATTTGTAACCCCCTAGGCCATTATGCCTTGGCTTGATCCGGGGAAGGGCCATCTTTGTGACCAAAAACACTTCCCTAACACCTATAAATACCTCTTCATTCCACCATGGAAATGGAGGGAAGAATTCTTGAATCAAACACACTTTAAAACACATAAAATCCATTTTCAAAGAGTGGTCACTATAGACAATTTGGTCATTCCCCATTCAAGCACAAGGTACAATGTTCATTCTCTTATAAACTTTTAATCTTATCTTTATTTTCTCTCCTTGTTAAAATCTTTTTTATTACACTCTTCATCTTTAATGTGTATGCAATCTCCATAAAAGGGATACAACTAAAAGGCCACTTCACTATTGAAGTTTGGCCAAGGTTACATCCCAACATTCCAAATTCCACTTTAATTTTCATTTCATTTCTTCATGTAATTGTTTGGCATAATTTTTATATGTAATCTTTTAGCATAAATTTATAAATAAAAACAATTCTCTTTTATTTCCTTTTAATTTTCCCCTTTCTTTCCATTGTAATTGTTAGCACTTCTTACATTAATAATTGAAGGACTTTTCTTTTTAGTATTAGAACACCAAAAGTAGCAAGACCCGCGTAAGCGGGGCGGAGTGGGTGTTTAAGTACTTCCCACTCCGTCACCTAACCGCCGAACCCCTCATCTCAAGAATCTTTGGTTTCGTAATCAATAAAAAAGGCTATTTTCTTAGGTTTTCTCGCGTTCCTCTAAAACATGGGTGGCGACTCTTAAAATCAATTAGACATCCTAGGTTAATTCACCGCTCTACCCAAGCCGTGGTTTCCCGGGGTATCTACAGTAGGCACTCCTTAGTGATTCACCATCTTGTTTCTTGAAGGATTCAAACTCAGCAATGCAATCGTAGAGTCTGTTGTCCTTCACCTGCTTATCACCTTGAAAGTATGAAGGAGCTTGTTCCAGCATTCTTGAGCCGTGGAGCACAAGTCAATGAGTTTGTATTGCTTGTCATCCAAACCACAAGAGATAATGTGGCATGCTTTTCCATCTAGGGCGGCTGAAAGTTTGTCGTCTTCAGTCCATTCCTCTCTTGGTTTCTCAACCAAAGTTTCTTAAATCTAAACATGGGTTTCTTGTTCAGTGTCACGATCAACATGTTGTGTTAGCGGAGTGGAGGGAATAGGTCTATAGGTGGTTGAGATTTTTAAAGGAATTATTGGACCACCTTCTCTGACCTTCATCAACTGGTCATCTATTGAGTTCATATACTTTATTATACGAGATTTCCAGACACCAAACTTGTTGACATTCAACAACGGAATGGTAGTGATGTTGAATGACTGCATGATTTTTCCTGCCATGGTATCGGCAAACAAGCTGCAAAGCTTGGAAATTTATTTCAAAATTCCAAGCTTTGATACCAATTGTTAGGCCCAATTGGTAGGAAAATAGGCTAGGGGGGTGAATAGCCTAATTAAAACTTTTTAATGAAAACACTTTATAAATGCAAAGTCACTTATCAGTTTGCAAACTACTTTCAGTATGCGCAGCGGAGAAAATATGACTTAGTTTAACTCACACAAAATCAGTATGAAATGGTTTTGAGAGCTTGGTTTAAACACAAAGTGATTTCACAAAGTTCAATGCAGTTTCAAGAGATTGGTAAATAGAAATTACAATGAATCAGTAAGAATAAGTACGATCTGCCGGTGATAGAGTTCCAGCCGGCAAAGACAAAATAAGTAACAAGGGACACACGTATTTGGAGAGGTTCACAGTGTAAATACTGCTACGTCCTCTACCAAGTTTGGTCAGAACTTGGATTTGGGTTAAGATCACTATTAGATATCCCTTGTCTATTACAAGCACGGCTTTGCCGGATACAAAGACTAAATTCTAGAGATTACTAATGGATCGTAATACAAATCTGACCAAGTGTTTTTGATCGGCAAGTCCAAAAGAACTTATCTCACTCAGGTGGGTGTGTGAGTAACTCAAACAACGTATTCCTTAGAATAATCTAGTTTGGGAATACTTACAATATTGATGAGTTTGTGCACAAGTGTATGTCCTAATAAATGATCTAATGATTATCTGGACAGAATTTTTGAGCTTCAATGAATGCTCTAAACAATAAACTCTCTTCAATGCACTAAAATCACCAACCCTCTTCAATTCTCTAAGTCCTCTATTTATAAGAGGAGTATTTATGACTTGAGTCTTGTTGAAGAAGGTTTGCAAATTGAATTTCCAGCTGGGTAGTTGAGGATCATTAAATGCGGTATCTTCAGCATTAATGGCGAAGATATGGAGTACACGCATGTTTTGAAAATTCTGATGGGTAAAGACCCTTTTGTCTCAACCGGTTACCTGCAAAAAGCAAGTAGAGACAATAGAGCTAAAAATAGCTATGTGTCAGATGGCACAGTAATCATAACAGAGCAGATAAACTACTTTCAGATAAGACAATACGAAAGGACAAAGACAATCGGTAAGGTTGACTTTAAAGTAGAGCGATGTAACCTGACGACCAGTACAGACTGTCTTTGCCGATCGGCAACTTGAGTAGTAAGTTGATTGGCAACTGGAATAGTAAGTTGATCGGTAACTTGAATGCTGGTCTACTGATTTGCTTCCTCTAGCTGGTTTGCCTTGATTGAGAAGTTTGTTATACACCTGTGCTGGTCACAAAGAATCCTAAAGGTACCTTACAAAGGTTCTAATAAAATTGGGGGATCCTAAGTGTTAACTATGATTGGGATTAAGAAATTCTATGTCCTAAACATATATATGAACAACAGGTGTCTACAGAGCCCCTCGGCGACGTGGATTGCAAAGCAAAACACGTCGACGAAAGAACAAAACAGTCGCCGAGGACATCGACAAGGGAAAATAAAGACTAAATAAAAAGCAGGAATTATTGAAATTGCAAGGGATAGGAATGCCCTCCCTCTGTGAGCAACTTTTGCTGATAGAAAAAAGGGTATGGTGGCATGAGGCGGCCGACCGCGGCCGCAGTTAAAAAAAAGTGTGGTGGCTTGAGACGGCCCACCACGGCCGCAGTTTTAAAAAAAGTGTGTTTATAGTCTGTAGATGGAAATTCTGGTACGCGGTGCTGCATATTCTGATGCGCTGTGCGGCACTTATTGATTCTGGTGCACAGTGCGGCATATTTTGATGCGCTGTGTGGCACTTGTTGATTCTGGTGCGCTGTGCGGCATATTCTGATGCGCTGTGCGGCACTTGTTGATTTTGGTGCGTTGTGCGGCATATTTTGATGCGCTGTGCAGCACTTGTTGATTCTGGTGCGCTGTGCGGCATATTCTGATACGCTGTGCAGCACTTATTGATTCTGGTACGTAGTGCGGCATATTCTGATGCACTGTGCGGTACTTCTTGATTCTGGTGCACGGTGCGGTATATTCTAATGCGCTGTATGGCACTTGTTGATTCTGGTGCGCGGTGCGGAATATTTTGATGCGCTGTGCGGAACTTATTAATTCTGGTACGCGGTGCGGCATATTCTGACGCGCTGTGCGGCACTTACTGATGAAAAGGGTTCGGTGGCATGAGTCAGCCCACCGTGGCCAACTTATAGTCTGCAGGGGGATCGCTTGATGAAGAGGTGGTGTTTTCCGTGGCTCACCATGGACCAAGTTGTTGCCATTGGACTGTAGTCGTTGTTGACATGGGGTACAGGCACAGTTGACTGCGGACTACTTTTTGCTGGGGATGAAATGCCTGAATTGCCCATGCTATTGACTTTGTGTTGGTACCTGTTATGTGTGTGCTTGGCAGGTATACGTGCTTGTGCGATGAAATGTATGATTGATGTGAAGTAGAAATTGTGAGAGAAATTGTGCTTGTGGTGTGATGTGATTTTGAAAGAATTTTTTCATGAGAGAGAAGTATTGTGAGTGACTTTGTGTGCGGTGTGATTTTGAGGAAAGTTTCGGATACATTCATACCTTCACTTACCATTGCCGCTTGATTGGAGAATGATGATGAATTGCTTCTGCCTTTGATGGAGAATGATGATGAATTGCATTTGCTTTTGGTGAGACGGTATTCTAGATGATGGATTGGTCGTGCCCAAAGGCTGCCTACGTATCCCTGGAAAGGAATCAGACCAGCGTAGTTCAAGGATGATGGAGAACGCTGGGGCAGAAGCTAAGAGAAAAATAAAGCACATACTTTTTACACAAGCAAGAAAAGAAAAAAGAAAAAAATCTTTTTGTCATTTTTTTTTTAGTTCGTGGGTGAACCATTTTAGCATTGTGTGTTTGTCAAGCCAACCCAAGATCAAGTCATGTTCGATCGAAGTCCGGATTGCCTTCTTGAATTCTGTCGTTGTCGCCGTTGTGCCCAACGAAGATTGATGTCTAGCCCCAAGAGATTTGCCGATTGTGGGGCTCCAATAGACTTTTGATGTCGAGATACCAAGGGGTTGCTAATTGTAAAACCCCTAGAATGCCTTTGATGCCAAACTTTGAGTGACTTGTGTAGCCCTAAGATAAATCAGCGTTTGGCCCATTTGAATAGATTGCCTTTTGTCGATGTGAGCAAGCCCCAGGCTTCAAGAGATTGCTAAGCCCCAAATGTCATGTACTTGTTGTTTGCGAGCTTCAAGACGGTGGAATGTGAAGACCTTTCGATGTAAAGCCCCAAATTATCTTGGAATCGGCTCGGCATTATAATGAGAGCGGATGATAGAGATCTCCTTCTTACTCTTACTGGGGAAATGAATGGCCTCATTGTGGTTGGTACCCAAATGGCGGAGGGCTTATGTCAAAAGATGCAGTAATGCCTTGTGGTACCGTCGAGATCGCGGACGGTAAGGTCTTGGTGTGATAAGGTCCCAAATGGGTATTCTTGCTTAAGTCTTCTTGTGTTGAAATAATAACGGATCTTCGGATGCAACTCGTGCGGATGCAACTTGTGCTTTTGATCTCAGAGAAGGGGGTGCTGAATTGCAGAAACATTGGGATTGGCCATGGCATTTCCCGCTATAACCCTGTTTTGATAGAGTTTAGCATATTGAATCTTTTTTTTTTTCTCTAAGACTTTCTTCATAACCTCGTCGTAAGTCAAAACATAAGAATCATCAAATTCATTCATAACATCGGAGCCCTCCTTTCAAACCAAAAGACCTTTGACGTGAAGTACTAAAGACCCTTGAAGCTTGATCGCTTTCATGAAGCCGTAAGACTACTCCCCAAATTGTATTGCTCAGGTATCATCCCTAAAAAATATTGCCAATTGCGAAGCCCCAATATTGCCCTTTGCTCGGATAACTGTAATGCCATAGCCCAAAAGATTGTAGATTGTGAAGCCCCTTGAGACCTTTGGTGACAAACTAATTGAGGAGGCTTCCAATGTTGCATATGACTTTTCTAGGGCCCTTGTTGGGAGGTTAAGTGAATTGCTTCTTGCTAAGGGAGACTTTCAAACTTGAGTGTATCCCCTAGAGTGTCACCATTGATTATAGGTGGAGCAAGAAAGGCCCATCCTTGATTGGGGGAACAGGCATGAGCACACATGACAAGAAGGCTTCTCGACATTCCCTTTTGAGAGACTTTGAGGATAGTCTCACACATCTTTCTTGAGCGTAGCCCCTAGGGCTCAATAACTGTCAAATGAAGAAAAAGAAGCTCTCGTTCTTGAGTCACATAGCCCCTAGGGCGTCATCATTTGTCGAGCAAAAGACTCATCCTCGTGTGGGGGAACAAACATAAGAGGACATGGCAAGAGATACTACATTTCTCGGGAAGCCTTTCGACATACTGTAGGGGCATATGCTTGGAGAAGCTTGAAAACTAAGTCACACGTTGTTGCCATTTGCTGCCCAAACCAATTGACTCACTGGGGACTATTTGTGCAACCTTGTACCCCATATGAGCTCATTCTCGGACGGGCCTTCTTTCACATGAGCCCTAAAAATTCACATTGCAAGAACAATCTCTCTTATGCCAATAACCCAAGACAATCTTTGATTGTGCCGTATCTTGTCGAGCCTTTTGCAATCCCAAAGTTGACTCGGTGGTGAATTGACTTGCTGAGGAGATTCAATGTAGAACTTGTGCGGTCGTTTTCTTTAGAGGCCGGGGATCTCTATTTCTCTTTCCCTTCTCTCTCTCACTCTCTTATTTTTTTTATGACGCACCCTATTTTTTGCCTAGACTGCCCTTTTGGGTTTTCAATCTAGCGGGAATCTCTTTTGCATCTTCATTTTGACTCGATTAATGAGGAAGTGTGCATTGACTCTAGCTGAGGAGGTAAGACATATGATTTTGCGGTGGAGACTTTTTGTCACTAAGGATGAGTGACATTGACTTGACTAGGGAAGTATCCCATAGTATTGACATGTATTTTTATTTATTGAATGACTCACGAAGGCAAGTAAGTCATTAAGAGAGAAGAGAAGGAAAGCCCCAATTTGATTGCAAGAAACTGGGAGCGTTGCTGAAAGATAAGAAACCCCTAGACTTGACAAGGAACGCGAAATGATTTCAAATCTAGGTTGTTCAATATTGAGGTGATTAATTCATTGGCAAATGACTCTTACAAAGATGTCTTGACAAGTTCGAGATGAAGGCAAATCACCATAACGCACTAGGGCTAAACATATCTTCTTTCTTGCATGAGACCAGACCCGCAGGTTGCCTACGTTCCTCCAGTGTAGAGGCTCAGGTCACCGTAGTTCTTATGAATACTCCATTCTTCATGATGGTGTTGCTTCGTCGTGATGGTTGTCGATGTAGCTTCGTCCTTTGTTGGTGGATGATGGTGTTGATCTTGTACTTATTTGATTGAGGGGGATTTTTTTTATTTTATTATTTTTTTTTGTGCTCTAACTTTTGCCTAGGTTGTTTTGTAGAGTCAACCTAGCGAGTTTTTTTTTTTTTTTTTTAAATCCCCCTTTGAAAACTTTGCTTGATTTCTCTATGGTTGTTGCTCCACCTTTCTTTGTCGCTTGATGTCTTGGATTTGATGTTGATGTTATCGCCTTCATCACGATGTTTAGCCCCTAGGCGTTCAAGTGATGGCCTTCGTTCTAAAACTCGTTTAGACATCTTTTCATCATTTTACAAAGAATTATATTGAACAACTTGGAAGAGTGTATGAGGACAAGAACGACTTTTCTTATGACCGACTCAAACTTTAACATTTATGAGAAGGAAGAAAACTTAATACACACATAGAGGACTTTTGACTCTTTTTTTATTCCTATTACTAGGTAGAGAAAGAGAAACGGAGGTTGCTGTCGTCTTCTTTGCCGTTGTAGTCTCCTTGTGGCATGATCTCTTGTTAAAGCCCCATTTCAAATCTGAGCCTCTTCCTTGATGAGTTTCTCTTCACCCAAGGTAATTTGCCATTGTCGATCAAATCTTGGATGATGTTTCGGAGAAGGAAGCATTCCTCGGTAAGATGGCGACTGTATTGATGATAGCCACAATATTTGTGATGGGCATGGTTGGGACACATCGTCTTGGGTTTGTACCCTTCTAAAGGCTTGATATTTCCACTTTCCACCAAAGTTTCAAATGCTTCGGCTTGGGTTACTCCTAGGAGAGGAGTGAAAACTCGGTTGTCGGCGGTACTTTTGTGGATTTTGAGGGACGGGCCACTTGAGCATGTTTTACTGTTGACCTTTGTCTTGTTGTTGGTGAATTCTTTCAAGCGGGCCTTGAGTTTGGACACTTCTTCCTCGTGAATTCTTCTTTCGTAATCAAGACGGGCCTTGAGTTCGGTAACCTTTTCTTTGTGAATCCTCTTGTCGATATCGAAACGGGCTTGCCACAAATTGTCTTTACGGCGGGCATCCTCGACAATTCTATCCATTTGTTCCCCCATTGATTTCATTATGTTGAGTAACCCTTCGTTGGACATGAAATCACTTCCACCATTGTTTTTGTTGCCGTTGGAAGCCATTGGACCTATTGAATGAGCACGATTGATCTTAGATTGGCCCACAAACACCTTTTGAATAAAATAATTTCACCCACAAACAAGAAAAGACTCAACCACATAAGAAAAAATGATTTTTTTTTTAATTACAAAAGTCGGAAGGACGTAGTCCTTTTTGGGGTTTCTAAAAAAATAGTGGAATCATCACACTAGTATATAGACCTTCTCACGGTCCCATATACTCATCGGATTCCACCACGCTTGTGATACCTACATGTGACGGGATTAAACTAAATTAATGTCATAAAGCATACATGCGGGGACGGAGTTTTATTTCGTCCATAATAACCACTTGGGGATGGAGTTTTATTTCGTCCATAATAACCACTTGTTTCTTTTGGAAACGGCATGTATGATTTGATGACATTAGTTTAGGGAAATCTCGACACATGAAAAACCGACTTGGTCACGGAGTGTTAGATCCTAACTAGAAGTGTTGGCTTGTGCTCGGTTAAAGAGAGACTTAAGGTCACCCCCGGCATGTAGTCATGAACTACGCCACGGGCTGAGGTTTACCGCTTTGAGAGAGTCAAGGTCGGGTGGAGCTTGAAACTCTCTAGGACGGGCCTCGACGGGTTTGGGGTTATGAACTTGTGCGACTTGATTGTGAGCAATTCATAGGAATATTTGCATGTAGTGTGAGGTCAAGCCAAGTGACAAAACAATTTTTTTTTATTTTTTTTAAACAAAAGAAAAAAAACAAATAACCACATAATTTACAACTTTCGAATCACCCGTGTGACCGATAAAATAAACACAAAGTAAAAGAAGTTATGTGCAGGCCCGGTGCCCACACACTGTCAAAATTGTTCTGTTTCTGTGCACTGTTCTGTTCTGGGAATGCGCCCAGAAGCGCACGCATTGGGTAGTGGCTGTGGGAGGCGCGCGCCTCCGAGCGAGAGAGGCTGAGGCGCCCGATTCTGGGCAGTAGCTGCAAATCAGTGGGTTCAAGGGATTGCCTTGACCCTAAATAAAAAATCTTTCCCCTGCAGACATTGTTAGCACAGAGACATGAAATGGAAGGACGAGATGAGAGGCGGGTGATTCTGGTAATTGGGGTCGGACGCGCACGCTTTAGGCCAAGAAGGCCAGAGGTGCGCGCTTCCAACCCTTTTTACCAGAATGCCCAGAAAACAGAATAAAAGAACACCAAAAGATGAAAACGCAAATTTAACTCTCTAAATTATCCCCAGCGGAGTCGCCACTGTAGATACCCTGGGAAAAACACAACTTGGCGAGAGCGGTGAATTATCTTAGGATGTCTAACTTATTTTAATTTGTAGAGTCACCACCTATGTTATTAAGGGAACATAAGAAAAACCTAATGAAATAGCCTATTTTATGTACAAAACCAGAGATTCGGGAGAGAAGGGTTCGGGGGTTAGGTGACGGAGTGGGAAGTACTTAAACACCCACTCCGCCCCGCTTACCCGGGTCTTGCTACTATTGGTGTTCTAAATGCTAAATGTCCCTATTTTAATATGAGAAATGTGCTAAAAATTACAAAAGGGAAAATAAAAGAGAATTGTTTTATTGATTTTTATGTTAAAGATTACATATCAAACAGTTACATTAAGAGATGAAAGGTAAATTAAAATGGAGTTTAGAATGTTGGAATGTAACCTTGACCAAACTTCAATAGTGAAGTGGCCTTTTGGTTGTATTCCTTTTTTATGGAGATTGCATACACATTAGAAGAGATGAAAGATGAAGGAGTCAAATAAGATTAAGAGTTTAGAAGAAGAGAATAAACATTGTACATTGTGCTTGAATGGGGAAGAACCAATTTGTCTATAGTAACCACTCTTGAAAATGAACTTTTAGTTTTAAGAGAGTTTTTGAGTCAAGAATCCTTCCTCCTTTCCATGGTGGAATGAAGAGGTATTTATAGGTGTCAGGGAAGTGTTTGTGGTCACAAAGATGGCTCTTCCCCGGATCAAGCCAAGGCATAATGGTTTTGGAGGTTACAAATCAGAAAAGGAGGGAAATTTGGCAAAATCTGAGATTCTGGAGGTGGGATGCGCGCACATCCCACCCCCCCTATGGGAAGCGCATGCCTCCCATAAATTAGGGCAAAGGCGTGCACGTCCCACCTTCAGAAAATCCATATTTTAGCCCAAAAGTTGGTCCTGTTATGCAGTTAAGCCCCGAAACTAACGAAATCAGCCAGAAACTTAACGAACACCACAAAAGTCAACAAAAACAAAGTAAACAAAGACTCAAGGTTGACTTTTTCACTTAGTCAAGTCAAAGACTAACAGAGTAAGTCAAGAACTTAACAGAAAGTAACGAAAGTTAACGAAAAGTAACAAAACTTAACAGAAAAGAGGAAGACAGAGAATGTGTATGCAATCGGGACATGAGAGGTCCAAGGCGGGGTGTCTACAAATACTGCAGTAAGTAAATTTTTGATTTTAGAGAGTAACCCATACTGAGGAATCAATGTCCTTGACCCAATTCTGAATATACTCCTTTTTGTTGATGACGAACCGTCTCCAGTTGCAATCCATACTGAGGAATCAATCTCTTTGACTCCAATTCTGAATATACCCTGTTGTTGATGACGAGCCGCCTTCGGTTTAGAGACACCAGTTACCCGGACCTTATTTCTCCTTCCAACGAACTTGCCTTTCCGTCAGAAAAGTGAATCATATGTTATTAACATACGTCTTGATAACAATTATCGGACTCTGGTTTTGGAGACGCCAATTACTTGGATCCTTGCTTCTCCTTCCAACGAGGTTGCTTTATTCGCCGAAAAATATGAATCCTATGCCATTAGCTTACACCTTGATGACAATTATGGGACTCTGAGGGGTGTGAATCCTATGTTATTAGCGTATGCCTTGATAACAATGATGGGATCACTGGTTGCGGAGACGCCAATTACTTGGATCCTTGCTTCTCCTTCCAACGAACTTGCCTTTCCGTCAGAAAAGTGAATCATATGCCATTAACATACGTCTTGATGGCAATTATGGGACTCCAAATGGTGGGATCCTGTGTTATTAACTTACGTCTCGATAACAGTCATGGGATACCCAGTTTTAAATCCTGTGTCATTAACGTACGTCTCAATGACAGTCATGGGATTTAGAGTTTGCTGATGCAAATTTTGTTGCTCACCCATGATTTTGGATGTGAGGTGAGAATAAATTCGTACTGAGAAACAACTTCATTTGTTCCAATTCTGAAATTATTCCTTTGTTGACGACTCAATGTTCCATCTTGAACCGAGTTCAGATTCGACCTTTCAGTCAAAAGCAAGGCTTTTTCTGACCTTTCTGTTGAAAGCAGGGCTTTCCTAATATTTCTATTAAAAGCAGGGCTTTTCTGGAATTTCCTAAGAAAACAGGGTTTTCTGTGGATTTGCTAGGGATATCTCGTACGAGGAAGGGATGCCTCGTACGAGCCATCTCTGTTTTTACGCAGATCAGAGCCATTTCAGGCGCTGAAAGTGATTTTCAAATCACTTTTCTTATTTCATTTCGGGAATTCTCAACCCTAGGTGATTTTTTCATCCAAAAATATTCATTTTCACCAAGTTCTAGTGATTTCCAACCCTTTCAAATGGTCGATGCACATCATTCGCATAAGGAACACCTTTTCAGTAGGCACATGAAGGGTAAAGTGTGGGCGACAGACGAGTTGTGACCATTTCCCGATGATCATATTTCTCACGCCGTTCGGACGAAGAGGGTAAGGATATATTCCTTCGATTGAGTTTCCATGCCAATTTCGCTGTTGCATGTCTTAATTTAGTGCTTTTGCAGTCCAACTTTTGTCGATTTTCACCTAGAATTATCACTGCTAGGGTTTATCATGCATGGCTGATCTTTCGATGGAATTTCATCCTTGTTGACGTTAAGAATCAATGTAGTATAGTAGTACATGATTTCGACTGTCGTTCTAGGCAATTCTGTGATTTTTTCGGGTAAAATGCTTAAATGAGGGTTTTACCGATTTTCTGACATTTGTCTCTTTTACCTTTGTTGTTTGCAGCCATTCAGGATCGTCAATAACTGTAGAGGCAGCGTACGAGAGGTTTCCGAGAGGTGGGTAACTCTTAGTAGTGAGATGAAGGAAGAGATCGAGAATCTCGGGCTTAAGACCTTCTTTGACGGCTTAGTTGGTGAGAGGAGGAATGTTCACTTGCTCCAAGCTATTCGGGAGCACTGGTGGGATAGCACCCATACTATGCATATGCGGTGGGGGGAAGTCACCATGACTCCTACTGACTTTCATGCCATTACCGGGCTTTCTATCGCTGGTGAGCCACTTGAGGTTGATACTGACTTTCTACCCAGTAGTGATGATATGAGGCATTTTCTAGGATTTTCTGTGCGTACCCTAGGCAAGGGTGTCCCTCTGAAGGCTTTGAGGGACAAGGTCGATGCCTATGTTACTGTTAATGCTGGTCAGATGTGTAACGACCCAAACTTTCATATAATAAATAATATCCATAAACCATGGGAAATCTCAAACGTCAAACATAATTCAAATCCAACGTTCAAAACAACGGCTAGTTTAATCTAACCATAATTCAAAATAGTGCGGAAGCGTAACTAACATTTAAATTCTAACGGCTAGTACATCCCACTAGCTCAACATAAAAACATAGAAGTATCTTAAACCCTTCGTTTCACCACCGACTGCCCTTCCTTGCAATCCTTCTAGGTCCTTAATCTTTACCTGGGAAAGATAATAGGAGAAGGGGTGAGCGAACAATGCTCAGTAAGTTCATACGGGATCTCTCCGGGTACTAAGGAGAGATGACCGAAAGAACGGAGCCAACATAATATCTTCAATGAAAGGCTAAAATCAATAATCTTAACTGTACATATATACGAAAGCACAGTTATCAAGTTCAAGAAGTTAGGCCCTAATACAGGTCCGTCAATTCCATAGTTACATTCATCACCTTTTCAGGGTGTTACACCTTTTCAGGGTGTCGAGGGACCTTACACCTTCTCACGGTGCTCCCTCTTAAGTTTGATCATGATCATTAAGCCACTTCATCAAGTAGCGTTGCGTCTAATTCTTTTCTCTCAAATTAGACTATCTAAATTAGCCCTTTTCAGTCAGACTAATTCTAGCTAAGCCCTTTCTATCAGACTAAGGTAACTATACCCGTTTCTTTTAGATATAGCAATGTTCCACAAAGCATTCTAGGTACAAGAATACTTAAAGCAAATTCAATTCTCTTTGATACCCTATGAGCAATACATATCATGGGTAAGATAGTTCAAAAGACGTTCGAGTCATAAGAGTTCAAATGCTACGGCCATAAGTAGCTACACTTGAAAGAATAAAAGAGATCCTATTTCAAAGGATGATATTCAAATACTTTAAGGAACGTAATCCCTTACCTTAGCCTTGCAGTCTTCACTTAGCAAATTCACGTGCAAAATCTACAAACCTGCAAACACGGCTTTCTTAGGAACATGAATTAATTAATTCTCCGTCCCCATTATACTTTATTTTACTTTCTTAACTTCACGAGTTCATCATCTTAAACTCTTTGTTAGGGTTCGTTCTACCCGTTATTGGTGTTTCCAAAATACCCCTTTCGGATTACTAAAATACCCTTAGGGTTACATGGTTTCTATTCTTCAATTAATATGTTTTAGGACTCCATTAGTTCCATTAAACACTATTCCCAACTTGTGATAATACTATTCACAGCGTAAATTTCCAGATTACTATTCACTGCATATGTAAACTCAGACTACTACCCAGTTTACATTCTGCACAAACACGCACACACAATACTGCACACACGCACACACCTTGCTGCATTCATACACGCACTACACGCACTGCACAATGTACACACACACACTGCAGCACAGCCGCACACACACACTGCACCATGTACACACACACACTGCACCACAGCCGCACACACACACACCGCACACACACTACTGCCATTTTCTACTTGGTTCTCTTTGAACATAATCATGAAACCTTGATTCCCGTTTTTAAAGTTTTACCCAACCAAAACCATAATCCAATCTTGGTCTACCTTGCAAAATCACAACCCAATCATGAACTCAAACCCTAGTTCATTGTATTTATTCTTAGGGTTTCCAATCCTAATCCTATATTGATTGTTCTTAACAAACGATGGAGAAGAAGGATTATGGTTTCAACTCTCACCTTCGAAGAATACGTTCACCTCTCTCTTTCTCTTCTTCTTCTTCTCCGGTTCTCCTTCTCTCTGCGTCTTCTTTCTCTTCTGCCGCAGCCTCTCTTTCTCTCCCGTCCTTATTTTCTTTTCTTCTTTGCGGTGGAATACTAATAGAGTTAGGGTTAATAGGGTTAATAGTATATATATATACTAGGATCCTTTACTCCTAAAATAATAAGGAGTCACATTCTTAATTGGGTTTGACTAACTTGGGCCCATCATTATAATTTAATACTTACTCTAATTATTTAAGCCCAATTATAATTTAAAGGGGTTTCATAAAAAAAATATATATATGGCCAAGGGCCGGATATTACATTCTTTCCTCCTTAAAAGAGTTTGGTCCACCAAACTAAACGTACCTTAAATAGAAAATAGTGCGGGGTATGCTTCTCGCTCTCGAGCTCCCACGTAGCTTCTCTTTCTGTATGATTTCTCCACTGCACCTTCACATAAGGAATCACCCTTTTCCTCAAGATTTGATCCTTCCGATCTACAATCTTTACGGGTTCCTCGTCGTAGCTCAAATCAGCACGAACCCTTAGTTGTTTATACTCGATCACATGACTCGGGTCAGGGATATACTTCCTTAGCATCGACACATGAAATACGTTGTGCACTCCAGCTAACACAGGTGGTAAAGCTAACTTGTAAGCTACCATCCAACTCTTTCCAAAATTTCAAATGGTCTGACGTACCTCGGACTTAACTTCCCTCGAATACCGAACCTCATAACTCCCTTTGTTGGCGATATCTTCAGGAATACATGATCGCCAGTTGAAATTCCAAATCACGTCTCCGACGATCGGCATACGACTTCTGTCGACTTTGTGCGGTCAACAACCACTTCCGAATTTGTTGCACTTTATCCGCGGTTACTTGAACAAGTTCCGGTCCAGTTAGTTTCCTCTCACCGACTTCATCCCAACAAGTTGGCGATCTACACTTTCTCCCATATAATGCCTCGTACGGAGCCATACCGATACTAGCATGATAACTATTGTTATACGCAAATTCTACTAGCGTCAGATGTTCATCCCATGTCCCTTGCCAATCTAATGAAGTAAGCTCTCAGCATATCTTCTAGCGTCTGAATAGTCCTTTCTGACTGTCCATCCGTCTGTGGGTGAAAAGCGGTACTCATTGCCAACTCCGTACCCAATGCTTGTTGTAGACTCTTCCAGAATTTTGATGTAAACCTTGCATCTCGATCAGATACTATCGAAACAGGTATCCCATGCAGTCTCACAATTTCATCAATGTATAATTTGGCCAATTTCTCTAAACGAATCATTTACCTTAATTGCTAGAAAGTGAGCCGACTTCGTAAGCCTATCCACAATAACCCAAATTGCATTATAGCCCTTCAACGTCTTTGGTAATCCCACCACCAGATCCATAGCTATATGTTCCCACTTCCACTCTGGAATAGGTAATGACTGTAGCAATCCTGCCGGTCTCTGATGTTCACTTTTCACTTGTTGACACACTAAACACATTGATACAAACTCGGCTACATCTCCCTTCATGTTGTTCCACCAGAATGACTCTCTTAAGTTCCTATACATCTTCGTACTTCCAGGATGTACGGCAAATCTCGAACAATGAGTTTCCTTTAAGATTTCCCTCTTGATGTCGTCCTTGTCCGGCACACATATTCTAGATTGGTACCTCAGAATCCCATCTTCTCCCATACGAAAAATCCTTTGCCTTCCCTTTAGCGATGCTCTCATATATTTTCATTAATTCTTCATCAGTTCCTTGGCTTCTTTAATCCTATCCATAAGCGTTGGCTGAACGCTCATTTGAGCCAGATAACCCTTAACTTGCACTTCCATGCCAGAAATCTCTATGCGGTTCCATGCACTTTCCTCCTTAGAAATCAATGTCGCTAGTGTCCCACGATTCTTCCAACTCAGTGCATCCGCCACCTTATTGGCTTTCCCAGGGTGGTACAAATTGTGCAGTCATAGTCTTTCAATAACTCCAACAATCCATCTCTCTGTCTCTATATAAGCTCCTTCTGGGTGAATATATATTTAAGGCTCTTATGATCCGTATAAATCTGGCATGTCACCCCATACAAGTATTGCCTCCCATATTTTCAAAGCAAACACACTGTGCAGCTAATTCTAGATCATGGGTTGGGTAATTCTTCTCATGGTTCTTTAATTGCCTAGATGCATCAGCTATAACCTTCTCATTTTTGCATCAGCACGCAACCCAATCCCTTCAGTGAAGCATCACTATAAATAACGAAATCCGTCCAATCCAGATGGTAAAGCAAAGGACTGGTGCGGACACCAATCGTCGCTTCAATTCCTCAAAACTCTTTTCACAGTCCTCCGACCAAACAAACTTGCTCCTTTCTGAGTTAACTTCGTCAATGGCACTGACAACTTCGAAAAGCCTTCTACGAACCTCCGATAATAGCCAGCTAGACCTAAGAAACTTCTGATCTCACTTGCCGAAGTTGGTCTCTCCCAATCACACAATAGCTTCTATCTTTGCCGGATCTCGGCAATCCCGTCTTTTGACACTAACATGCCCTAAGAATGCCACCTTTTCCAAACCAAAATTCACATTTCTTGAATTTAGCATATAGCTTCTGTTCTCTTAAGATCTGCAGTACTAGCTTCCAATGTTCCTCATGGTCTTCCTTGGTTTTCGAATACACCAAAATGTCATCAATGAATACAATCACGCACTTATCTAAGAACTCTTGGAATATTCTATTCATAAGCTCCCATGAATGCTGCCGGTGCGTTAGTTAACCAAACGGCATCACTACGAACTCATAATGCCCATACCTCATTCTAAAGGCCGTCTTAGATATATCTTCCTTCTTTACTCTTAATGATGGTACCCAGACCTCAAATCTATCTTTGAAAAGTAGGACGCTCCACGAAGCTGATCGAACAAGTCATCTATTCGAGGACAACGGGTATTGGTTCCTTACTGTCACACGGTTCAGTTCACGATAGTCGATACACAACCTCATCGATCCATCCTTCTTTTTCACAAACAATACCGGTGCACCCCATGGTGATACACTCGGCCTAATCAAACTTTATCCAATAATTCTTCCAATTGCTCCTTCATTCCTTCATTCTGCCAGAGCCATTCTATAAGGTTCCTTCGATATTGGTGTTAGTCTCCGGTACCAAATCAATAGAAAATTCTACTTCCCTTGCAGGCGGTATCCTGGCAAATCTTCCGGGAACACATCCTTAAATTCTTTAACCACCGACAAAGCGTTTCGATCGTTACTTCCTTCTGGTCCGTAGTACTTACTATGCCAGAAATCCTTCACACCCTTTCCTCAATAGCTTGCGAGCCTTCATCACAGATATAAGGTTCGATCAGGGGTTTCTACATTTCGTCCCTCGGAAGCAACACTCTTCTCCCGATGGCAGTCTAAAGTGATCTTCTTTTCTTAAAGCAATCTACATAGGCATGGTATGGCAGCTAACCAATCCATTCCTAAGATCACGTCGAACTCCTTAATCTCCAAGCTAATGAGATCAACTTCAAATTTTGTTCCGCCCAATTCTAAGGGACAATTCTTATATACCGAAGTAATAGGGATTGAATCCTTAGTTAAGGTATCTACTACTAAAGAGCTTTCTAACGCCTCAGGGATCAATTTCATTTTCTTAGCTAAGCAAGTACTTATTACAGAATGCGTAGCACCAGTATCAATCAATGCACGAACATTACGAGAGTAAATTGGATCGTACCTGCCACGAGATCATTTGTGGCTCTCGCATCTTTAGCTGTCATGGTGTGAATATGCGCCCATTACCTCCGCCTTTTCCCTTGTTGTCATTCTTTTCTCCTTGAGTCTTGGCATCCTTCTTGGCTTCCAGACATTTCCAGTGTGGATGCCCCACCTTGTCACAGTTGTAAACACTTCCTTTCTTTATACCAGCATTCCTCAGTCTTATGCTATCCCATCGCACACTTGGCACTTTTCATTAGAAACCTTGCCCTTTAGTGTCAACTCCCTTGCCGTCCCTACAGTTTCCTTGACCTCTATTCGGGTGCTTATTAGCAGCATTATTCTTCTCGCGGTCATCCGGCAGCTTTAACGCTTATCTGCCCTCCTCACGGTTCCAGCTTCCTTTTGGTAGACTCTTTGTCAGTCGATTTTTCTTCTTCTCCTCCTTTTTGTTACGGTACTTTCGGCTTCTGTTTCCACAATTCTTGCTCTGTCTAACACCTGATCATATGTAGTAGCATCAGTGGAGTAATTCATAACGGATCCAGTCGCTCAGTCCAAACTCAAACTTGCGGGCCTTCTGTTCTTCATTGTCGAAGAATGCAGGGGCAAACTCAACAACTCAGTGAATATTCTCACAATAGTCATCCACCGATATCTTGCCTTGCACCAGTGTCATAAATTCCTGCCACTCGAGCATTGCGGGTACTCAATTGGGATAATACTTCTCATAAAACACTCGTTTGAATCTATCCCATGTGAATTCAGCATCTCCACGCGCGATAGCAGCTCTTTTCTCAGCCTCCCACCACTTTGAGGCCTGCTGTTAGTACCCGACCTGAAATGAGTTTATTAGGACTTTCCCAAAAATACAAGGACTTTATAGGAATTAGAAACCTTGCAAAGACTTG
>JAOWBW010000115.1:600000-833341 GCA_026119855.1 Campanula takesimana | reverse complement strand
ACGCAAGTCAATTTATGGACTTCGTCAAGCTTCCAAGAATTGGTACCATAAGTTTCACAAGGCCCTTGCTTGACATTGGGTTCCTCAATCTCGGGCAGATCATTCTCTTTTCATTTTCAAGTCTACAGGTACCTATGTTGCAGCACTTATTTATGTGGATGATGTTTTATTAGTAGGAAATAATTCTTCCAAGATTGACGAAGTAAAGACATATTTGAACAACCAATTTAGAATCAAGGACCTTGGGCCACTCAAATATTTTTTTGGGATTGAAGTTGCAAGATCATCGAAGGAAATTGTGCTTAGTCAACGAAAGTACACCTTAGACATCTTGGAAAGTGGTTTGCAAGGTGGACGGCCTAGTGATTTTCCCATGGAACAAAACTTGGCGCCTTAGTACTCTACAGATGTGTTAGTGTTGATGCCCTAGGCACGTTTGTAAAACGTTGTATATGTTATCATTTTATTCATGTTAATAAAGAGATGTTTTGATTATTATTATTGTTCATGTTTGCTTAATAATCTCTGTCCCTAGAGCTTATGAAGCACTAGTATAAAGGCCAAATGATCATGTTAGATTTATGGGTACTTGTTGGAGAACAAGGTACTGGACATGACCCGCTTTATGAGAATTATGTCATGGTCAATGTTATATATAAATCTCATGTTACTTATGTCATTTGAATCCTTTGACATGAAGTTATTATAGTCTTCCACTTGATGAACATTATGTTTGACATATTCAAACGCTATCTTTAACCAGGAAGTTATAAAGCGTTTGATTGGCATAATTAGATTCAAGTAGGGAAGAATAATAAGCTAAATGGATTTGTCCCTCTTCGGAGAGATGTCAAGATTGGGCCCCTCATACAATGATGTTGATGATTTGTTTGGCCAAACTCAAATGAATTGATTGGATCAATGTCATTTGGATTATCAACATATTCGGGATCGAGAAAGTATTGAACAATACATGTTGACTTGAGGACCATGACTTGTGTTCAATGACATCGTGGACAAAGGGATTGTGACATGTTTTATGAGGAATACGAACTTGCATCTAGTTACACTATTTGGGTAGGTATGACGGTTTGCTAGAACCTAATCATATCTTATGTGTTTATAATTGAACCAATTGCCACTTAGTGTAATCCTATGGGGTCACACACAATAGAACGAATCTTAAAGGACTTAATCGGAATATGGGTCGAAGGACCTTTGGGGGATTTTGGGAACTTAGAGGAGAAAAATGGAAATTGGGAGGGTCCGGGCGGACCTTGAAAAGGACCCGGTCGGACCTCCTGGTGATCCGGGCGGGTAAGGCAAAGTACCTGGTCGGACCAGGCTTGATCCGGCCGGACCCCTTTGTGTACCCGGGCAGACCTAGTCGGTTTCGGCCTGGGACTTTCCTGTTCCGTTTTCTTGCGGGTTTAAACACTTGTTACCTATTTGGAATAGGGTGTAACAAGTATATAAACAGCCTCTAGTTTCCTTAATCAGTCCATATCATTGTGATAACATGTGTAAGCCTCTAAAGAGTTTGAGAGACTATTTTCTTGTTCTAAGATCTCTTGGGTGAAGAACAAGAACACACATACATATTACATATACTTCTATACATTGTGAAAGCGTGTTTCACAATTTGTTCTAGCAACCAAGATCAAGTGTTCTTGATATTCGTTCGTGGTGTGGATACCGATAGAGGGTGAAGCTTATCATCTTCAAAGTTCGTGTTCCTGATTTTGTTCGTGATCAAGCTTTCTAATCTCCACCAAGATTTCAAGGCTGCAAAGTCAAAGGCATTAAGGGTTAGTATTATAGTATTCATTATGAATGTATTTGATTTAATCATATGAATGGATCTATGGGCTTTGGGTTTCTAAAAAAAATTAAATGCTTAATTCTGCTGCGTATGATGTTCCTGTGAAACCCAAAAGTGGTATCAGAGCCCCGTTCATGTTGATTATTTCAATACTAGATCATGTTGTGTGTATATAAATTATTTATGTGCCTAGCATGATATGAATATTGGGATTATGAAGTTTATGTGTTATATGCATTTTATGTAGTTTATTGTTTTATTAAATTTAATCGCACTATTCAATCGCAATAAAAATTATGGTGGATTTAAAATTGTTTGGGTTATCAATTTTTGATTGGATCAGAGTTTTGATAATCTAGAGATTCATGACTAAATTGTTTATTCAAGGATTTGATGATCATGGTGATTGGATCACCAAGAACACCAAATCCTAATTGAATCGGGGAAAACAATTTTGAGACAAATTTTGGAACTTTAAAAATTTTAGATTTTTCAGAGAGGTCCGACCGGACCTAGTTAGTGACCCGACCGGACCCCCGGGTCTGGTGCGGGCGCGGGGCTAGGGTTTGGGTGGATCTTGGGGTTTAAATTTCCTATTTGTTTTAGTCTTGTGAATTCTGAGATTGGATCAAGTTTTGGATGGCTAGCCTACGTTCTCGAGACT
The DNA here is from genome assembly GCA_026119855.1 of Campanula takesimana. Classification (NCBI taxonomy): domain Eukaryota; kingdom Viridiplantae; phylum Streptophyta; class Magnoliopsida; order Asterales; family Campanulaceae; genus Campanula; species Campanula takesimana. Next base: position 830,855 of record JAOWBW010000115.1, on the reverse strand, counting down.
GTGTTTCCAAAAATTGATCGCAATCAAAGATTCAAAGATAAAACGAAGTTAGAATTATAAAGAGTTCATATTGCTAAAATTGAGAAAAAAAGTTCTTGATTCAAGTTTGGAGATCCATGTGGAATTCTGAATGCAATTGGCATACGTTCATCGAGACCATCTATTGCTTAGTTTCGGCCACACTTCTTGTTGTCTTGATTCGGAGATGATAACCAAATTTCAAATAGTCTCGTCCTCATAATTATAGGGAAACTAATGACACTTAAATATTATGGTTAAATTAATGGAGATTTATTTAATGGCTAAACTTGATGCTCAACATGTTTATCTTATGTGCTCATAAATGTGTTGTATGCTATATGGTGATGAACCTTTTTTAAAATTTTAAGTCCGTATGCCATGCCATGATTAAAACACTTATGAGTGCACGGGTAATTTCATGTGGGCTCTCCAAAGTGAGGTGCATTGATTTTATTCTTGTATGAGCAAGATGAGTGAATAAGAGTTTCTTATGCATTTAAAATGGTTGGACTTAATTAAGCGTCAAAACAATTTTGGGCCTAAGGCAAAGATGAGATTAAAACATGCTTTTCGAAATTGGATTTCTTAAAGAATCTCATAAAATATCTAAGAGTCATATATGATATGATTGACAAGAGTTGTCTACCTAATTAATTTGATTTTGAGCGGTCCGTCAAAGCGGACTCAAAATTAAATTAAAGTTGGATCTTATCCCATTTAAATTATATTATACATTTGATGTATAAGAAGGTTATATAATTTAGTGGGAGTATTTTTTGGAAAAATACATTATTTATCTCTTTAATGAAACTGGTACTTATAAAATTTTGGAAATTTTGCATAATTGTAGATAATGACAACCAACACTCAATCAATTTCGTTGCGATCGATCCTTGAGAAGGATAAGCTTCAATAGAATTGTACAAACTTCATGGATTGGATCCGAAGCCTAAGAATTGTTCTAAGGCAAGAAGATAAATTGTACATTCTTGATGGGCCTATTCCTGCTGAACCAGAAACCAACGCCCCTAGGGCGGAAAGAGACAATCACAAGAATATCGTAATGATTCTAGAGATGTGATTTGTCTCATGCTCTCGACCATGTGCTCAAAATTCCAACAAAGTTTAGAAATGAGATAGGCGTGGAGTTAAGAGACATGTTTCAAAAGCAGGCTAGGTAAGAGAGGTTTAACACCATTGTTGCATTCACTTCTTCAAAATGAGTGAAGGGAAACAAGTGGGGCATCACATGCTTAAAATGAAAGACTACGTAGAGCATCTTGATAAACTTGGCTATCCAATTAGATTGGAGCTAGCCACGGATCTCATTCTTAATTAATTGCCTAAAAGCTATAATCACTTTGTGATGAACTATAACATGTATGGAATGGATAAGAATCTCTCCGAGTTGCATGGTATGCTGAAAAATGCGGAGAAGAAGATAATGGAGAAAGGTTCTCCCGTGCTCATGGTTCATAATGAAAAGGGCCTAGTGCCAAAGGAAAGGGTGGGGCAAAGGTTGCCAAACCAAAGATTAGCAAGGCAAAGGTTGCCAAGTCTACTAGTGCAAAACCCGATGCACAAAAGGATGCAATTTGTTTCCATTGCAATGAAATTGGTCATTGGAAACGAAATTGCAAGGCTTTTATGGAAGAGCAAAAGAAGAAGAAGAGCAGTAGGGCTGCGTCGACTTCAGGTATCGATATGATATATATTGTCCTTTCTACCACTAGTTCATGGGTATTGGATACCAGATGTGGTTCTCACATTTGTTTAAATGTGCAGGAACTAAAGAATATGAGACTAGTTAAAGAAGGTGAAGTAGACCTGCGCGTGGGGAATGGAGCAAGAGTTGCTGCATTAGCCGTAGGGACTTATGAAGTCACTTTACCATCCGGTCTAATACTTGTTTTGAACAATTGTTATTATGTACCGGATTTAAGTAGAATTATTATTTCCATCTCTTGTTTGGATGATGAAGGCTTTAAATTTCTTATTGAAAATAAAAGATTTTCTATTTATTTAAATGATGTGCTTTATGGTATTGCTAATTCATTTAATGACCTTTATGTCCTGGATGTCAATAATTAAAATAATGAGAATGTCTATCATATAAATAAGAAATCTAAACATAATGATGTAAATCATACTTATTTGTGGCATTGCCGTCTTGATCATATTAATGAAAAGTGTATCTCAAAGCTCCATGGGGACGGTCTTTTGGGTTCATGTGACTTAGAATCATATGATAATTGCGAGTCGTGTCTTCTTGGAAAAATGACCAAGACACTTTTTACCAAGTTGGGTGAAAGGGCAAGCGACTTATTAGGGTTGATACATTCCAATGTATGCGGACCACTAAGTAGCAATGATAGGGGAGGATTTCAATACTTCATAACCTTCACAGATGATTTTAATATATTTGGGTTTGTTTACCTAATGAAGCATAAAAGTGAAGCGTTTGAGATATTTAGAATATTTCAAAATGAAGTAGAAAACAACTTGGCAAAAGTATTATGGCACTTCAATCGGATCGAGGTGGGAATACTTAAGTCAAGAATTTGATGATCATCTAAAGAATTGTAGAATAGTTTCACAATTGACTCCACCCGGAACACCATAATGGAATGGTGTCCGAGAGGAGGAATCGGACTTTGTTGGACATGGTTCGATCAATGATGAGTCAAGTTGATCTTCCAATATCCTTTTGGGGCCATGCACTAGAAACTGCTGCTTTCACACTAAATCGTGTTCCAAGTAAATCAGTTCAAAAGACTCCATATGAGATGTGGAGTGGAAAGAAGCCTAGTCTGTCTTTCATGAAGATTTGGGGTTGTGAAGCTTTTGTCAAAAGACTTGTCTCAGACAAACTTGCAAACAAATCTGATAAATGTATTTTCGTGGGATATCCTAAGGAAACTAAAGGATATTACTTTTACGACCGTGAGGACAGCAAAGTGTTTGTTGTCCAAACTGGTGTCTTTCTAGAGAAAGAGTTTCTCTCCAAAGAAATCAATGGGAGTAAAGTAAATCTTGAAGAAATTTGAGAACCAGAAAATGACATTGAACCGATGGTGGAACAAGAACAAGTCCCACAAGGAGTTGTGGAAGTGTTCAAGATACACAAGTAACTCACAGATCTGGTAGGTTACGATCCAAGCCCGAGAGATATGGATTTCTCGTAATGGATAGTAATGAGGTGGAGATCATTAAGAATGATGAACTGACCACCTACCAAAAGGCGATGTCATCTCCTGATTCGGATAAGTGGCTTGGAGCCATGGAATCTGAATTACAATCCATGCATGATAATCAAGTTTGGAACTTGATTGATGCACCTGAAGGTGTAAAAACCATAGGATGTAAGTAGGTCTTCAAGAAGAAGACTAACATGGATGGGAAGGTGCATACTTACAAGGCTAGGCTTGTAGCGAAAGGTTATAGGCAGATTCATGGTATTGACAATGATGAACCAGAAAATAAACTCCAAATGTTGCAATTTGGTAATATGGCAATGAGATTGACCATTTAGAAATTGTAATTAAAATTCAGGATGATCAAAGAAAGGGAATGGTAGTGAGACAACCACTCCGGATATTTATGTTATAAAATCATTTTTTCTACTTTTAATTATTGGGTATTGGATACGGATATAGATCGCACATTTGTATAACTGTGCAACAATTAATAAATAGAAAGACTACATATGAAAGGTAAAGTTACTCTACAAATGATAATGATGCAAGAGTTGCAACATTGGTCGTAGAACACTTATGAAGTGACTTTACAAATTAAGTAGAAGATATTATTTTATTTCTTTATAAGATAATGAAGGATATTTATTTCTTATTGAGAATAAGAAAGTGATTTATTTACTAAGATTTACTTTATCATATTGTTAAATCATATAAATAAATCTTATATCCTAAATCTTGAAGAATAAAAAAAATAAGTAAGGCTATAATATAAATAATTAATTTCTTACTACATTATTTTTTTGGTCAAATAAATGAGAAACGCATATCTAAAATTCCATGGGACAAACTTTTAAAGTCATATGATTTTGAATCATATGATATATTCAAATTTTATTTACTTGGACCAAGACAACTTTTACTATGAGTAGTAAAAGAGCTAATAACTTATTAGACCAAATACATGTTGATGATTATGGTCCATTATGTAGCAATGCTAAAAGAGGATTTTTGTACTACTTGGCAAAACTAATAAAACACTTCGATTTGATCGAAATAATGAATACTTGAACCAAGACTTTGACAATCATCTTTGAGATTGTGAAATTGTTTCACAATTAATTCCAATAAAGAACATAATTTTGGAATGATGTGTCTACATGGAGGAAAATAACCTTATTGGATATGGTTCATTAGATGATAAAGTCAAATTGATCTTCCATTTTTTACTTTGGAGGTTATACATTGGAAACCGCTATGATCACACTAATTTGAGTTCCATCAAAATAGGTTCAAAGATACCATATGAGATGTGGAATGAAAGAAAACCTAGTTTGTCTTTCATGAAGACTAGTAGGTAACTCTTGCTCTGCACGGGAATCTATTCCATTAATGTTTTTTGTATTTGCCTTTTTTGATGTTTTTAATTGATAAATTAACATAAAAATTTTATTTGAAAATATATGTATATTTTAAATTAATCAAACATTTTTCATAGCTTTGGTTGTACATAGTTGTAATAAATATATTTTTTAATTAATTTAAAAGTACATTTAAGTCTGTTATATGAATATTTCAAAAAACCTAATGGTATTAATAGTAATAGTTAACATATATAGTAACTATTATGATTAAATAATATAATTAATAGTAATAGTTAATATATATTGTAACAATTGTGATTAACTAATACTCTTAATAATAATAATTAACTTATATAGTAACTATTATAGTTAACAATTATATTTAACTATTATAATTAACTAATACTATTAATAGTATTAGTTAGTTATAATAGTTAAATATTACTCCCTCCGTCCCGGAGTAAGAGTCATATCTTCCATTTGCATGGAAATTAAGAAATGATGGAAGTAAAATAAATGTTGTGAGTGTAAAAGTAAATTAGGAGAGAGAATGAGTGGGAGTGAATAATAAGTTGATTGATTTTGTGAGTATAAAAGTAAAGTAGGAGAGAGAATGACTGAGATGAATAGTAAAGATTCTTTGTCATTTTAGGAAAAAGACTTTTACTCTGTGACGTATCAAAATAGAAAGTAGGACTCTTATTCTGGGACGTAGGTAGTAATAGTTAACTATAATAGTTAACTATTACTATTATAAGTATTAGTTACTATAGTAGTTAACTATCTTAGTTACCTATTATAGTACCTATTACTATTATAAGTATTAGTTACTATAATAGTTAACTATAATAGTTACTTATTATAGTAACTATTACTATTATAAGTATATAGTTAACTATTATTATAGTTACTTATTATAGTAACTATTACTATTATAAGTATTAGTTACTATAGTAGTTAACTATATTAGTTACCTATTATAGTAACTATTACTATTATAAGTATTAGTTACTATAGTAGTTAACTATATTAGTTACCTATTATATAACTATTACTATTATAAGTATTTAGTTAACTAAAGTATTTAACTATAATAGTTACCCTATATAGTAACTAATACTATTAGCTAAGAAAAAGAATTTAAAAAGTCTCTTATTTATAAGAGTGATAATGATGTGGCAACACCAAATGCAACCTTTTTCTAAGACTTGTCTATGTGGCAACACCATGGCTCTCCTCACCAACTTTAATATATATATATATATATATATATATATATATATATATATATATATATATATATATATAGATTTGAAAGTGAGACTTTTGCGAAAAGACTTTTCTAGGACAATCTCACACTTAAATCTGATAAATGTATTTTCATGGGATATCCTAAGGAAACTTGAGAAAATTATTTTACTTCTAAGAAACAAATTGTATCTTGCCGATGATGGTACTTTTCTAGATGAATTTTTTATCTCTAAAAGAACCAGTGGGAGTAAAATTCATCTCAAATGGTTTGAGATCTAGAAAATATCATAGAACCTAAAATGGAAATTAAACAAACTGTCACAAGGATTTGTGAAAAATCCGTTCAAGTTACACAAGTTACATGCATATATGATAGGATACGATCTATAACAAGAAATATTGGATTTCTCATAATAGAAAGTATTGAGGTAGAAATCATTCAGAATGACAAATCTACCACCTATCAAAATGCGAAGTCCACTACAGATTTAGATTAATGGCTTGGAGTTACAGAATCTAAATTGTAATCCATGTATGATAATCACGTTTGGAACTTGATCATTCTAACCCAAGGTGTAAAAACCTAAGGATGGAATTGAGTTTATTTTTTTTAGAAAACTAACATGGAAGGCAAGGTACATACTCATTAAACAAGACTAAATGTGAAAGGTTGACTCATATTTCGACTATGATAAAAATTTCTCACTCGTAGTCATGTTTAAGGATATTAGAATTCTCATTGCCATACCTTCATATTTTGAATATGAAATATTGCAAATGGATGTCAAAACAGTGTTCCTTAACAGGAAACTTAAGGATGTATTAGATACAACCAAAAGGTTTTGCTAATCCAGAAAATTCTAATAAAGTATGTAAGATGCGGAAATACATTATATGGATTGAAGCAAGCCTCTTGGAGTATAAATATTCATTTTGATGAAGCATTCAAGTTGTTTGAAATTCATCAATAATGAAACTTGTGTTTGCAAGAAAAATTAGTAGGAGCATAGTCTTATTTCTAGTCTTATATATATGGTTGACATATAGTTTATTTGAAAGAGTTTCTAATGAAATGAAGTTAGAAAAGTTATGGACTTATATCCTTTTATATCTTGGAATTAATATCTATTGATATAAATCTAAGAAAATTGATTGGTTTGTGTCAAAGTACATGTAAAGACAAAGTACTAAATTGTTCAGTATGCAAGACTCTTGTAGAAGAACTTGCAAAGTTGTCTAACGACAAAGTTCTTGGCAATACTTGGTCTTATTGGAAGTCTAATGAGAAAGAATATATGTTTAGGATTCCATATGCTCCGGCAATTGGATCTATCATGTATGTCATATTATGTACTTAGACCGGATGACTTGTATACTTGGAGTATAATGAGAACAAACTATCATATCCTAGTGAAATTCACTAGATAATGGTCAAGAATATCCTTATGTACTTGAGAAGAACTAAGGATGCATTCTTGGTGCTTGTCAAAATGGAATAGTTCCAAACAAATACACCTTAAATAATTCTACAAATAAAATTGAGTATATAGTTACATGAGATGTAACTAAAGGAGTTGTTTGGATAAAGATGTTTATTAGTGAATCAAGAAATAGTTTCTGGTATCACTAACCCTATAGACCTTTATTGTGGCAATAATGATTATTGCACAAGCTAAGGTGCCAAGAACTCATCTATGATCCAAACACACACTCAGAAGTTTCCATATCTACAAGATATCGTTGATATGGGAGACGTTAAAATATGCAAAGTACCTTATGATGATAACAAGGATAATCGTTTTACAGATATTCTTTCCAAGCTGTTATGATGGTCATAAGCTAAGCTCAATGGATATTGGATACGCATTTATTGGGCCAAGTGCAAGTGGGAGATTTTTGGAGCTTATGCCCTAGGCCCTTGAGAAATGTCTTACATTATGTCATGTTCTCATTGTTATGGAGATAACAACCTGTATTATTATATGTTTTGCATGTTTATTATAATAATCTTCGTCCCTAGTACTTATAAAGAACTAGTATAAGTTTAATCGATAATCATGTGATGATTATGTTGGAGATTGTGCCCTAGACCCTTGAGAAAGGCCTTACGTTACAGCATCTTAAGGTTTTTTGGATTTTATATTGCCGTCTTCCGCTGCGCAAGTTGCCTCAAAACCCAACAGATTATGTGTATGTGAGACAATTAAACTTATGGGTACTTGTGGTGAACAAGTACTGGATATGACCCGTTATGATATTTATGTCTTGGTCAACTGTCATAATTAAATCTCATATAGTTATATCATTTGATATTCTTAGACCTGAGATTATCATAGTCTTCCACATGATGAACGTTATGTTTGACATAGTCAAACGCTACCCTTAACCAGGTAGTCATAAAGGCTATGATTGGCATCATCGGATTCTTGTAGGGAAGAATGATAAGTCAAGATGGGATTTGTCCCTCCTCAGAGAGATATCTACTTAGGCCACTTGATAAGTGAGATTGATACAAATGCGTGGCCACGCTCAAATAAATTGATGAGATCGATGTCATTTCCTCATATCAATTTACTTGCGATCGGGAAAAGCATTGGACAATATAAGTTGACGTGGACCATGATTTATGTCTAATATGATATCGTGTGACAAAGGAATTGTGATATATTCTATTTATGGAAGCTTCGGACTTTTGAAGTTGTACTATTTGGGTAATCATAATGGCTTGCTAGTGTCCGCTTATGATTTATGAGTTCTGATTATATCGGGCCCGTTGCCAACATAGTACAATCCTATTGGGTCACACACGCAGAACCGGATTGAAAAGTCTTGAAAATTGATACGGGAAGACTTGGCCACGCGGCCACATTTTCCATAGGAGGAACATGGCCACGCAGCCACATTTGCCTAGAGGAGAACTAGGCCACGCGGCCACTTTTTCTCCGGGACTGATTTTTCTAGGTTTTCTTTTCTTGCACGAAAAGAGGTCCAAAACCTACCAAAATTAGGTGTATAAAAAGGGCATTCGGGTTTGGAAAACCAAGAGCTTGATTTTTGAAATAAAAAAAAAGTCATTGTTTGAGAAACAATAATATAGAGTGAGAGAGGGTTATTAGTTTTACGATTTGGAATCATCAAAACTACATAATTCTATGAGGCAAAATAATCCCAAGGAAGAAATCCTTTCTTCAATTTCTTCAAAGCCTAGACCTAGCAATCAATCAAGAAGGTGTTCTTGAGTCCAATTCGATGTGTGGATACCGATAGAGGGTGTTTGCTTTAGCACCTAAAGTTCGTGATCCTGCAATTAAAGGCTTGATCATCCAAAGAAAATTTTGAAGCATAACAACGGTTAGTATTCTAAATTCTTTCTCATATTAATTTAATCATCATGAACGGATTCGGGGCTCTTGGTTTTGTTCTTGTTTTCATATGTTACTTCCGCTGCGCATGGTGCCTCAAAAGCCAACAATATTGTCCAAGCATATTAGTTCATTTCGCCAGAAGGCTCAAGTGCGAAGTGGTTCCGGTTAATCCATTTTATCCTGGGAGACTAACGCCCATTGAAACCTCAAGAACTCATAGAGAGGGGAATGAATTAGTCTTAAGGATAGTGTACTAAACACGACTCGGATACAAGAGATCAAAGATGGTTATATTGTTTCTTTTCATTCTTTCAATTTGTAATTGTAATTTCAATTATATTGTAATCATTTTGCTTTCTATTTGTAAGATTTTATCCAACATATGGAGAGGGAGAGGGAGATGGAGAGAGAGAGAGAGAGAGAGAGAGACGAAGTCAATCATGCAAGGAAGAGAAGAATAGTATGAAAGACTAAAAAATTATTAATCACAAGAGTATGATATTTATACAAGAGGTGGAATGTTTTCTAAGCTATTCTATATACATCAAATAAGGTAACTATGCAATAGTAATTTTATTAGGAAAGTATATAAAACAATCTCAAGGAAAGTAAATTACGCAATCTCTAGGAAAGTAAATAATACAATTAGGGCTGCACCCCTCACATGTGGGATAGGTTATCATTTTTTGTCGCAGTGATGATTGTTTTACGTCGTAATGACGATCGTACATTATAACTATGCCAAAATGACAATTTTACATTGCAATGGTTTTTATTTTACTTTGGAAATGATGATAATTTGATGTCTAATTGACTACGTCTCAACAACGATTTTACATCTCAACAAAGAACTGGGTTTAGGTGTAGTGTTGATGGTGGCAAGAGTTGGGAAGGTCAAATTTTCTGGAAGATAGGCCGAAATAAATGGGTTAGGGTTTGCGATTTTGTGATGCAGTTGTGAGTACAGTTGGGATTGTAGTTGTGGGTACAGGTTTGGGTATAGCTGTGGGCACAGTTTGTGAGGACATGAGATAACACCATGTGTCTGTAGTTGGGGATGGTGCGTGATCGGGGTTGGGGATGGTTTTGGCATGGTTTAAGGTAGGGTTGCAGAGGGAGATCCAAAATAGAATATGAATATTGAGAGTTTTGGTTATTAACGAGACGGTGAGTTGGGGTGGCCGAAGTTAGGGTTGAGGTAAATATATGATTGTGACCGGATTGCCTTGTTTTGGTAGTGTTGATATGGCGGCAAGGTTGGTGAATGTTTTGCCAATTGTGGTAAGGAAGTAGAAGAGGTGGAAGCAAGTTTTAGGGTGGGCAGCTCTTGGTGGAGAATAGACCATTATGGATCATAATCTCTGATACCATAATAAAATAAGTAGATAGATACGAAGTCAATCATGCAAGGAATAGAAGAATAGTATTAATGGCTCAAATATTATTAATCACAAGAATATGATATTTATACAAGAGGTGGAATGTTTCCCAAGCTATTCTAGATTCATCGATTAAGGTAACAATCCAATAGTAATCCTATTAGAAAACTAAATAACACAATCTCTAGGAAAGTAAATAACACAATCTCTAGGAAAGAAAATAATACTATCTGTATGAAATAGACAATTGTAATTATAAAAGGATTCTTTGATATCCTTAATAATCAGGTCGGGATTGAGCCCATTTAATTGCTCTCACGGACATTGTAGATTAGCCAGCCGGATTTGTGAGCTTGATTGTTGATGGGACAAGGCCGGGTCGGATCACATGTGCATCCATGGTGTGTGGGGACGGGAAATGTTTTGAGTTATTTAAATAATACATTTGCGACCGTTACTAGTTGAACTTTATTTCATTAACCTTAAGAGGTGGTCTCTTGTGAGAACACCTAGATCCGTCTCCTAGAAGAGACGGGTCGACCCATGACCTGTGTACAACATTCTCCGCGAAGTATAGGATCCCAAGCAATGCTCCACTCAAAATCTGCCACGTGGTAGCGACCCATGGCCCAAAAAAAAAACCATTTTTTTTCTTTTTTAAGTTTTTTTGTTGTTGTTTTTGACAGTTTTTTCATTTGCCAAAATAATACTTAGTGTAACTAAATGTAACAACAGTATTACTTATAAATAACATTGTTTATAAGTAAATGTAACACCAAACAAAAATTTCATTTTACTCATCTTTCAACTGTAATACTAACTATAAATACGTGTCACACTAACAATAACTAAATGTAATTATCGTTAAACTGAAATGTAATAGTGTTTTTGCAGAATATTTGTTTATTGAGTATTTTGATTTTATTTTTTGAAAGAAAGTAACATTTGAAAAATAACAACTTATATATATTAATGTAATTATTTGTACAAGTAAATGTAACATTTTAATATACGAAATCGTAACAGATTTCTATGATAATGTAATACTTTTAAATGTATCATGACAAATTGAACTCATTGTAACTTATTATTTGAAAACATATGGATATACTATTATACAAGTCAACTGTAACATTCATTTATAAAAATTGTTAGTTTCTTATATTTACAATGTTATTATACAAGTAAAATGTAACATTCATTTATAAAAATTGTTAGTTTCTTATATTTACAATGTTACTAGCACAAGAGTTTTTAATTATAAAGTGTAAATGGTTGAATTATTACTTTTCTATACATATGTGTTACAAATATATATAAACACTGTTACATATAACTATGTTAAAGAGAAATTCGGTTATAGACATAAGAGAGACAATTAGGGTTTCAAAGCTTGATTTATTTCATTGATCTCATTTGTTTATATAGTACATGGAGAATCCTATTTTGGGAAGGATTCTAAATAGTATGGAACAAGAAAGCAATCTAGAATAATTCTAAGCTAACTAAATCTCTATCAAATCTGAGATTAATATCAATCGGAACTCCTAAACCCATTAGGAGATCCCAATATTCCATAACACCCCCCTCAAGTTGGAGCATGGGGATTCAAAATGCCCAACTTGCTTAAAAGAAGATCAAACTGCTTCTTGCCAAGAGCTTTAGTAAACATATCCGCCAACTGTGCAGATATAGGAACATAGGAAGGAGCGATGAGACCCTCCTTGACTGCATCTCGAACAAAATGACAATCAACTTCAATATGCTTCGATCGTTAATAAAAAACTGGATTTTGAGAAAGATGTATAGCCGATTGACTATCACAGAAAAGAGGAATCGCCTTTGGATGATGAACACCCAAGCTAAGAACCCTTCAATTTCAATTCGCAAGTAATAGCAGTCATGGACCTATATTCGGCCTCTACAGAAGATTGGGACACTATTTCTTGTTTCTTGGTTTTCCATGTTAAAGAAAAATTCGGTTATAGACATAAAAGAGACAATTAGGGTTTCAAAGCTTGATTTATTTCATTGATCTCATTTGTTTATATAGTACATGGAGAATCCTATTTAGGAAATGATTCTAAAGAGTAGGGAACAAGAAAGCAATCTAGAATAATTCTAAGCTAACGAAATCTATATCAAATCTGAGATTAATATCAATCGGATCTCCTAAACCCATTAGGAGATCCCAATATTCTGTAACAAACTAATACGTTCGTTACATATTAGTTATAATAAGTAGGGTTAATGACAATTTAGACCCTGAAGTATGATACCACCCTTCCAATCGAGCCCCGGATGTCTTTTTTCGCCAGATCAGACCTTGGGGTAATTCATTTTCGTCAGTTAGGGCCTTTTTGATGGAATTCGTTAAAAACTCAGTTAAAAGGCATGTGCCATGCACGTGAGTAACGGAAATGGGTAGTTTGAATTAAGATTAACTATTAAAGGTGTTAAATAGCATATATAAAAACTGAAGGGAGGGGTAAACTTTCTCCCCCACCTCCTCTTCACTTCCTCTCTCTTCATCTCCCTCCTCACAATCCCACCCGCTGTCGCCGGCGACGACTACACCTACATCAAATCCCTAAACCCCAAATCCCTAAAGCTCCGTAAAGAAAAGCTCAGCCACTTCCGCTTCTACTGGTACGACATCTACAGCGGCAAAAAACCCACCGCCGTCCCAATCATCCTACCTCCGACCAACAATTCCTTCACCGGGTTCGGCCAAGTAAGCATGATCGACGACCCATTAACTGAAACCCCTGAATTAAGCTCGAAATTGATCGGACGAGCATAAGGGTTTTACGTATCGGCGTGCCAGGAAGAAGTTGGGTTGTTAATGGCGATGAATTTCGCATTTAAGGAAGGGAAGTATAACGGGAGTACAATAACGGTGATGGGGAGGAATATGGTGTTTAATAAGGTGAGAGAGATGCCGGTGATCGGAGGGAGTGGGCTTTTCCAGTTTGCTCGACGGTATGTTCATTTTAATTTCTACTGATTTTAGAATTGTTGTTGTTGGTGGTGGTAGCAGGGATGATAGTGGTGGGCAGTGGCGGTGTTTGTGCAGTGTGCGGTGTGGCTGTCCGATGGTGGGGGTGCGGTGGTGGCTGTCCGATGGTGGTGGTCCGGTGGTGGTGTGGTTGTGTGGTGGTCCGGTGGTAGTAATGGTGGTGGGCTGGTGGTAGTAATGGTGGAGAGAATGGTGATGAAAATTTGGTTGAAATGTAAAATACAATTATTCCTTAATCCCCGTGTCGGGAGAGAAAATCCTAATTCGGATGGGACGGGGGGAGTAATGCTTATACGTACCGGTCTATCAAACGAGCCAAAAATAAATAAAAAAAAATAATAGCCAAATAAAAATTATTTTGGGAAGTAGAGAGTAATTAAGAAGTAATAAAAAGGAAAATAAAGTAGTTAATTTTTTATTTTGTCTTGAAAAAAAATGATTATTTATATAAGATAAAATATATAAATAGTGAATGCTCGAAAAGAAAATTTATTGGTTTAACAAAATCAGTAAATGGTATTTTAAAACAAAAAAATTCAAAATTTGTTAAGTTTAAAAAATTGATGAAAGTAATGATAATAAAATTATATTGTATGGTTTTATTTAATATTTTGATATTTGTTTTTTTGCTCAAATAAATTTTTTGATAATTGTTTTGATTTCAGCCCTGTTAAGTTTGTAATTTTCATTAAGCCCCTTAAATGAAATATCAACTTCAAACTACCCATTTCCGTTAGTCATGTGCATGGCACATGCCTTTTAACTATGTTTTTAACGAATTCCGTCAAAAAAGCTCTAACTGGAGAAAATGAATTACCCCAAGGTCTAATCTGGCGAAAAAAGACATCCGGTGCTCGATTGGAAGGGTGGTATCATACTTCAGGGTCTAAATTGTCATTAACCCTAATAAGTATTACTTTTAGCAAATGAAGAAAACATATAAAAACACTATTACTTTTTTCTATATATCTATTACTTTTATGTATACAAACTGTTATATATAAGTAACACGTTTCTTACATTTAGTTATATTAACTATTACTTTTGGCAAACCGAAAAACACCAAGATAAAAATATAAAAACATAAAAAAATAAAAACCCAGAAAGTCATGGGTCCGGGTCGTGGGTCATAAGTCAAAAACACATCAATAACCTGGATCCATGATCCGTCTCTACTATGAGACGGGTCATAGTGTTCTCACACAAGTTTTTGTCTAACCTAAATGGAGATTTTTTTTTGTTTTTTATTTTGATAAAGGACAAAATCTCGTTCAAATATACTCCCTCCGTCCCTATTTACCTTACAAAAATTGCCATTTTGGGTGTCCCTATTTACATTACAAAATCCCAAAAAAGAAACTTTTAAACATTTTTTAAATAGTGGGACCCACTTGTCATACTCACAACAACTATCCACTTACTTTTCTCTACCCACTTTCTCTCTCCCACTCAACTATCTACACTCACAACACATCAACTTTACAATCATTTTCTTAATTTTTGTGCAAAGCCTCATTTTTGTAAGGTAAATAGGGACGGAGGGAGTAGGGACATTCCTAGATCGAGGAACATGCTTCCAAGGCATACAAAAATGGAGCTGAAAGTTAGCATTTTGAAAATTTATGATTTGAAAATTGACGTAAATTGATAACTTAGGTTATCATGAGTTTGTACATGTGAAATTAAATGGCCATGGACTCACATAAAACTTACAATCTAATCATTGTTAAATTGCATGTACTGATTTAATGGAATTTTTTAAAGTTTTCGTCTAAAAACCTTTAAATACTACCTTTGTCCTATTATTTGCTTCACACATTCTCTTTTGGGGTCTAACAATAAGATTCTGTTAGAAAATGGATTGCATAACAAGTCATCATCATTTTCATACATGAAATCATACTTATAATGTTAATATAAAGTGTAGAAGATTAAATAAAAGTGTAGGATTCCTGAGGTGGAATATTACCTATTTATGATGGACAAAATGGTAATTTCACACCACTTATGTGAAAGGGTACAGTCCCTAAATAAAGTGCCTATTTGTTTCCTATATAAAGGTCTTTCCATCAGCCTAGAAACATACTTGATACAATTCATTTCTCTCTATAGTCTTTTCATAAGTGTTAAGAAGATCTAGAGAAAGGCACTCATCATTTAGAAGATCTTCATCCCCTACTTTTTCTTCATCTTTCTCCCTAAAGCAACATCATTATGGATTCAAAAGGTAACGCTTCCGCCTTCATCTCTTCTCTCTAACTTATTCCAGAATTGAGTTTATGGCATTAGTGAATATGGATTGTTCCAACAATTAGTATCAGAGCCCGCTCAAATTCTGGTTTAAGTTTGAGTTTCTTCTTCATTTTGATTCATGTATTCAGTTGAATCATCAAGTATTGATGTTGTTTAGAGGCTCTAATTCGTTGATAGAGTACTGATATTCATCATCTAATAAACAATTTATGAAAAGGTTTGAAGTTTTACTCAATGAACACAATGGTTCAAGCATGATTATCCCTACATAGCATAGTTGTGTGTAATGCATAACTATGTGGATCTACTTGCTTGATCATATTGTTTTAAAAACAAGATTATCCCTAAACAGCATGGCTATGCATTGTATGATGTATACCCATGTGGATCTACTTGTTGTTCATCATTTTGGGACAAAATTCAGAAGTGTAGAAAATCTACCTGCACGGCCGAGTCTTGGGATCTGCTCGGTCGTGCACCATCAGTGCATGAACCGGTGATACCTGGAAACAAGTGGTCCGGGCGGGTGTTTTCTTCGGTCCAGTCGGACCTTATGCTTTGTCCAGTCGGGTCATTGGTTTGGTCCGGTCGAACTTTGTGGTCTAGTGCGGTCGGGCATTAAGGATGTCCGGTCGGGTAGAAATGCACGAACGAGCGTAATCCTTGACCCGACCGTGCACTAATGCGCCAAAAATCAATGCTTCTCTAAAGTTTATGCACGGCCGTGCTATTCTCTATACTCGGCCGTGCATACACTGTTCACAGGTTTTGAGATTTTCAATATTTTGCACATTTTTTGTTTCCCTTTTGAGCAAAACATACATTTTTTCAAACCATAAAGTTGTGATTAATTATATGCTTAAACAATTTTATTCATTGTTTAAATAATATTATGGCCAAAGTGATTCACGTTATTTAAATCCAAAAGTGTTAAAGTGTTGAATGTATAAGTTGATATGTGAATAACATGAATTTTCCAAAGAAGATCTTGTTGTTTGACTAAATTTATGCATTCATGTGATAACAAATGAAATGAACATTAAGTTTTTTTTGTTAAATGCTTAAGACGGCCCAAAGGAAGATTAAGCATTTAATAAAAACGTCATTCAAATTGTTTGGTTACCTTAAGGCAATCATTTATGAATCAACTCGCAATCCAAAGATTAGTTTTGATGTCATGTTGATTACCTTATTGATGGATTTCATTGATATAATTAAAATTTATTCATTATGTAGTTACTTATACATGTTTTTTATTTCACTTTTGTTCTCGAATTCCAACAGATTTACTTAATGCTTCATCTATAACTGCTACGATGTGTATCGTACCGATGCTTAATGGGACTAACTTTAAAACTTGGAAAAACAAAATAACAATGATCTTAGGCTGTATGGACATAGACCTCGCATTAAGGGAACCGTTTGCTCTTCCTCTCACTGCTGAAAGCACTCAAGAAGATCGCTTAAGTGCTGAGAAGTGGAAACGCTCCAACCGCGTGAGCCTAATGATAATGAAGAATGTTGTCCCGGAGACTTTTAGAACAGTGTCTCCGAGGATGTTGATGCGAAAACATTCCTTGATACCCTTGAAGAACGCTTTGCAAAAAGCAAAAAATTGGAAACAAGATCTTCTTTGAGAAAGCTTGTTTTCATGAAGTACAAGGGTACCGGGAATCTAAGGGAGTATATTTTGGAAATGCTTCACCTATCGACAAAGCTAAAAGCACTTAAGTTAGAGATATCGGAAGATTTACTCGTGCATTTGGTTTTGATCTCTCTTCCTCCTCAATTTGGTCACTTTGAGGTGACCTATAATTGTCAAAAGGACAAGTGGAATATTAATGAATTAATTTTACATGTGACACAAGAGGAGGATAGGTTAAAGCAATTAAAACTGAAAGTGCTCATTTGGCATCTACCTCTTCTCATGGGACAAAGAGATGAGGGAAGGGAATTTCGGTTGCAAGTAATAAGAAGCCTAAGGGATCATCTGATGATCAAAAAGTTAAGAAATGCTTCTTTTGCAAGGACCTTATACGACTGCATGTTCCCGCTCTAGAATTAAACAGCAATGTTGTCACGAAAAGTACCAAAGATGATATCCATAAATACAGTGAAAAGTCCATAGTTACGGCGTTGTAAAATATGATGTAGAGTATGATGACCGGAACCTAACAATGGCCAAGAGCTGGCGTCTATGCAGTCGTGTATATTAACCGTCCACAAGCCACTGATGAACATAATGGTGTAGTGAGTTGCGAAGTGAGTAGGCACTATGAACAATGCTATTACATGTGGGAGCACCATCAGCCATCCTTCCACCGGGTGGAATGCAAATCCTGCAATCATAATCGAAAAAAATACATAATTAATATTTCATCCGTCGTATAATAAATGTTGCAATTCTTGTCTAACTTTATGCATATGTGTCTGAATGTGCAAGACAATTGACATTTGATTCTTGGTAGTTGGAGCCTTGGAGGGAAAAATGAAATGTATATTTTTGTCTGAACTATCAGTATCTAAGCACCATGTTTGATACAATGTTTTAACGTTACTGCATTTTCAGGAGTCGAATGTGAGACCCCTGGTTAAGATAGAATACCCTCTTAAGAGGTGACGTAGGCGCTTGTTGGTGAAAAGGGAAAAATATGTAGGAAAAGAAAGGTAAATACATACAGAGAGCAAAGATTAACCTGTAAATGGAGAGATAGAATTCTTGTTGTTATAGATGTGATGTATGTAGTGAATGTGGTTGTACAAGGGCTTGATTTCATGCAACCATCTGTGCAACCAATAGGTTATAAACTCCACCAAAACAAGATATGTGATGACATACATAACATATGTATACAATCCAACTTCAGATATTGTAGGAAAGCACTTTGTCCACCCTCTCTCAACCATATAGTTGCTAATGGTTGGAAAGATAGCGTAACATGGCATGGCCTTCATTGATACATATATTGAAGATACCATCTTCTTCAATGGAGGGATACGTATATAATCATGCTTGTCTGTGACAAGTCAAAGCGTTAACAATGGATAAAATATTATGAACAAACTGAAAGCAACAACGAGGTATTTACGTACCTGAGCATGAATTATACAATTTTGGCTTAAGGTAGTAGATGTTGAAGCACCAGAGAAAGCCCGTAACGAAATAAAAGATTAAGGCAGCAATGTAGATTCTCAACCATGTTCTCAAAATATGAGGAAAAGGTTCCCATAGGAACTGAGGGAAAAGACTTCCAAGTACGAATCTGTTACTGAGATCGTTTTCATCGTGGAAGAGCTTCAAGTATTCGTCCATGATCGATGCTTCAATAAATGGAATTGGATAGTATGGAGCTGGAATCGAGTAAGGTTAACACTTACTATTTATAGCATATCTTGAATAAGATATTTCATGTGATTTGTATGAACTAAGTTATGGAGAGTCGACAATGGAATTGTGAGACTTTTCCAAGATTCTAAGTAAGATTTGCCGTCATTTAAATATACGGCATTAATTGTCGAACATGTACCTCACGTTGATAGGTTTAGAAAATCTTGAGATTCTTTACTACTCCGTATAATACCCCGGACAGATATGGTAGAGTTAGAGGTGTATCAGAAAATATATACTCCCTCCGTCCCAATTTAAAATTTAAAGTTCTTAGTTTGACTTTGCACGAAGATTAAGAAAAAGTAAATGTTGTGAGTATGAAAAATAAAGGGGGAGAGAGAAAGTGGGTAGGGAGTTTTTGTTGTGAGAATAACAAGTGGGTCCCACTTTCCATTTTAGGTAATGACTTTGCATGGCGATTAAGAAAAAGTAAATGTTGTGAGTGTGGGAGAGAGAAAGTGTGTAGGGAGTTTTGTTGTGAGAATAACAAGTGGGTCCCACTTTCTATTTTAGGTAATAAAGCAAAGTAAGAACCTTAAATTGGGACAGACTAAAAAGGAAAGTAAGAACCTTAAAGCGGGACAGAGAGAGTAGTAGAAAATGAAGAGAGAGAATGAGTGGGGTAAATATTAGTGTTGGTTGAATAAATTGAGTGGTGAAAAATGAAAACAATGAATGACTGGTGGGGTAGGTTCAATATAAAATTCCCTTCGTCCCAGTTTAAGGTTTTTTTGTTGTTTGTCTGAAGGAACTTTGAGCAATAATTACATGTTAATCTAATTACTTTAATGAAAATCTAAAACTTGTTACTAATAGTATATATAATGGCGTACCAATAACTAGTTTTAGATTTTAATTTGGATAATTAGATTAACTTTTAATTATTGCTCAAAAATCCTTCAGACAAACAGCAAAAAAACTAAGAACCTTAAACTGGGACGGAGGTAGTAGCTATTTTGGGAGGTTTCAAGTGAGCTGAATGGAAATAAGTCTCAAGTGAGCTAGGACAAAAGGAGTAATTCCTTAGAAATAATTTCCTCACCCAAAATATTAAATATAATATCGGTTTTTCTTTCGAAAAAAAAAATAATATATAATATCGGTTTTTTTAATATGTACTCTTAGGACATAAGATAAGAATTATTTATAGTAATAAATTTATGTAACTACAGCAATGTTTTGTAATATATTTAGATTTTCTGAATAAAATTTCTATAATTAGATAGATGTACTACCATAAATAATTTTATCCTATTCCGTTAGAAAAACCGAATATAAAAATCCATCTATCCCCAAGTACATATTCATATTTTTCGAGTTTTATAATGTCCATACCTTACATGATGTTAGATGCAAGAAATCGTGTAATTTATGATTCATTTATAATTCATTTGGAGCGAGCTGTTATCCACATGATGACAGGCATTTATTCTCTACTCCCTTAATCCGAGAATAACTTATAAAAGTATGAAATATGTGACGGTACATACAATATAAAAGTATGAAATATGTCTTCCTTAAAACCATTTTTGTATATACACACTGAATTGAGTCTGCCATCAAACATACATCCCTCTGTTATTGCAACCTGAGTAAATGAGATTGTCCACTGCAAAACAAAAAGAGGAAGAAAAACTTTGGAAACCGCCTAATATCAGCCGTAGGATCGGAGAAGTGGAGAAACAATCTAAGGATTGAGATTAAATTGAAAATAAATCTTTTAATGGCAGCCGTAGGATGAAGGCGGTTATGGAATAATCTCAGTCATCCTTTCTCTCAAGTCAATTGGAAGTTATTTTTGAGTTGTATTATAATATAGAGATTTTTTAAATAAAATTTCTATAATTAGATAGATTAACTACCATAAATAATTTTATCCTATTCCGTTAGAAAAACCGAATATAAAAATCCATCTATCCCTAAGTACATATCCATATTTTTCGAGTTTTATAATGTCCATACCTTACATGATGTTAGATGCAAGAAATCGTGCAATTTATGATTCATTTATAATTCATTTGGAGCGAGCTGTTATCCACATGATGACAGGCATTTATTCTCTACTCCCTTAATCCCAGAATAACTTATAAGGCTCTGTTTGTTTCGCGAAAAATAACTTTGGGAAAATGTTTTCCTCATTTTTTGGTCTTTGTTACGTACCGAAAAATGAGGAAAATATTTTTTGGAAAATGGTTTTCCCTCTTTTCTAAGTAAAATGACTTACGGATTTTTATTAAGTAAATCATTTTCCGAAAAATGTTAACTCTCTCACTCACACCCAACTCTCCATAAAACCCCACCCTATCCACTACACATCTAACACCACCGTCTTCATCCATCCTATCCACCACCCCCAACTACCCCAGCACCCACCCCACCCCCACCCAACCCCACCACCCCACCCCACCCCCCACCCCACCCCTACCCCCCCCCCCACCCCACCAAAAAAAAAAAAAAAAAGTCTTTTCACTCATATTTAAAAAAATGAATATCTCCACCACCCCGAACTACCCCACCACCCACCCCATCCCCACCCTACCCCCACCACCCCACCCAAAAAAAAAAAAAACTTCTTTACAGTCATATTAAAAAAAATTGAACATCTCCACCACCCCAACTACCCCAGCACCACACCCACCCCACCCCACCCTACCCCCACCACCCCACCACTCCCCCACAAAAAAAAAACAAAAAAACTTTTTTCACTCATATTAATAATAAATAAAAAAAAAAGTACACCTCCACCCCTACCCCCACCACCCACCCACCCACCTCCCACACTCCCCCCCCCCCCCCAAAAAAAAAAAAAATCAAAAAAATCACTTATATTAAAATTATTTTTGAACACCTCCCCCGCTTCCCCACTACCCCACCCTACCCCCACTCCCACCCACCCCTCACCCTACCCACCCCCACCAATTTTTATTTTTTTTACTCTCATTAAACTTATTTTCTAACAACTCCCACATTCGCGCTCCCTACCCCCACTACCCCATCACCCCTACCACCTACCCCCACCCACCCACCCCCCAAAATAAAATAAAAAAATAACTCATATTAAAATTATTTTTGAACACTTCCCCCACCTACCCCACCCACCCCCTACCCCACCCCCACCCCCCCACCCACAACCACCCATCCCACCCCAACCCAAAATCTCCACCCACATTCAATTTTTTTCTCATAATTATTCTCTTCCTCATACTAAATTATTATTATTGTTTGCATATAAAAATATTTTCCGGAAAACATTTTCCTTTGATTTACCAAACAACCAAAAACATGTTTATGTCATTTTCCGAAAAACATTTTCATTTTCCGGAAAACATTTTACGAGAAATCATTTTCCGGAAATTGTTTTACGCGAAACAAACGGAGCCTAAGTATCATTTTGAAGATCGGAGCTAAGGAAATAGTATAGTCCTCCGTCTCACTTAAAATAAAATAGTATTCTTGCTTTCGACATAAAAATTAAAAAGTACTTGTACTTTGTTACTCCCTCTGTCTCTAAATGAGTGTCCAAATTTCATTTTAAGTGACACTGAAAATCTCAACTTTTTGAACAATTTGGTAACAACGATTCATATATAATCTTGTAATCTCCTTTCCAAACCTTTAAAGAAACCGGTGAAATTTTTTTCGAAAAAACGTTTAGGGAGAAAGTTATGTTCAAAAAAGACATTCATTTAGGGACAAAGATTTCTTGAAAATGGACACTCATTTAGGGACAGAGGAAGTAAAAAAAAAATACTTAAAAAGTAAGCGTTGTGAGTTTAAAAAAAAACAGGTAGAGAATATTAAATGAATTATTGTAGCGAGTATGATAAGTGGTTAATTCCCATTAATAAAGAAGTGATAAAAACATTCTGGTTTTGGATATTTTGAGTGAGACACCCAAAGCGTGAAATTTGTTTATTTCGAGGCCAAAATCTCTATATAAAAAAAAAAAAAAAAAAAAAAAAACATGTTTTTCTCGAGCTTAGAAAAAAAGGTGTTTTGACATGCCATTGTTAGTGTAAGAAAGTGTCAGTAAATACCAAATGAAAAATAAGTGTTGTGAGTTTGAAAGAGAAAGAAAGTGGGTAGGGAATATTAAATGAAAAATTGTAGCGAATGTGACAAGTGGTTCTCATTAATAAAGAAGTAATAAAAACATGTAGATTTTGGATGTCCTATTTGAGTGAGACTGATGTAGCACAAGTATTCTTTATTTCATATCTTTTATTATTTTCTTGTTATTTTCGTCATTATGTTTAATGGGTCATTTAAAGAGGGTTTTAGAGTAGGATTAGGAGTGATTTTGCTATTTTTGAGTCCTATTAGGTTACCATATAGGTTAGGCTTTATTTTAGGACGTTATTTCTTTTTTTCCAAGTTGTATGGGCACTATAAAATAGGCTTAAAGTTGTGATCCAAAAATTAGTCTTTTAATTAATAAATATAAGTTTGCTTTTGCATCTTGTGGGTTTAATCCCTAAAGCCTTTTGCTTGTTAAAACCCTAATACCTGGATTGGTTTAGGTCGATAATCTCTGCGGTAGATTATTCGTCTTGTTGATTGTTCTGCTGCGTCAGTTGGCATCAGAGCTGGTTAAATCCAGAGATTGCAGCTAATGACGGTAACAACAACGACATCAACGCAGCTATACTCGCGGCTCTTCAGGATTTGCAACGATCGATGAACAATGTTTTGGCAGAAATTCGTGAGTTGTGCTATGATGTCAACCCTAGGACACGGGCAGGGGCTCGTAGAGAACCTGTAGGACAGGTGGACAGTCACCACTGTAGTCCGCCTGCCTGGGAAGTGGTTCAACGAAGAAGAGGTTCATGAACGAGAGGCTATGGCAGCAGCTAATCGTCGTCGCTAGGAACTCATGGATCGTATGGATCATGCACAATCAAAGTCAGAATTTTCTCGATACATGAAGCGCTTAAGTCGAGCCGATGAGCTGTATAATCGACTACGGTACTGGGCTGACGAAGAAAAATATTAGACTCGACAGCTTCGTGACTTGGAATCACAATTAGCTTTTGTGGAGGCATCGCAAAAACTTCAGAGTAGTGTCAACCCGGGGCAACGGACAGGGGATCGAGATTAACCTATAGGACGCGAGGAAAATCTCCATCGTGATCCACCGGCCGGAGGGGAAGAGTCAGATTCACACAAAAAAAATTGCTTCCAGTCAAATCCGCGAATCAGGATCTACAAATAATGATTGAATATTTCAAAGGAGAGGGGGAAAAAGAATCAAAAGACGGATAAATCAGCAGAACAACTTTGGCACGACCACGCTTGGTAAGTGGCACGACCGTGCCGGAGACAGGGGAAGCGCTGGAGTAGTCGACTCAATTCGCACGTCCGTGCGCATTGAAGGGCACGACCGTGCATCCCTTGGCAGGACCGTGCGTAAAGCGGAGCGCGCCCATGCATGAAGAATTGTCAGACACTTTACATTCAGGTATTTTAGAGTCGTGTGATGGAGAAGCATCATTTTTCATACAGTGTGAAGCAGTGCCAGATTTAGTCAAGCCGGGGAAAGAGAAGATTTTTTTCAAAAAATATTTTTAAGTGGAACAGTAAAGAAATCATCGTACGTCTAATTGCACGGAAGACTTTGATTTATTCCAAATACCTTTTTAGGTGGGACGGAATTTTTCAGACGGAACACAGGGGTGCAGTACAAGCCAGGGCAACACGGAATAGTGGTGTTCGGCACCAATTTACAGAGGGGGTCCGGACTCGGGGTCGAGTTCTTTTTAAGGAGAGGAGAATGATGTAGCACAAGTATTCTTTATTTTCATATCTTTTATTACTCTCTTGTTATTTTCGTCATTATTTTTAATGGGTCAGTTAAAGAGGGTTTTAGAGTAGGATTAGGAGTGATTTTGCTATTTTTGAGTCCTATTAGGTTGACATATAGGTTAGGCTTTATTTTAGGATGTTATTTCTTGTTTTCCAAGTTATATGGGTATAAAATAGGCTTAAAATTGTGATCCGAAAATTAGTCTTTTAATTAATAAAAATATGTTTGCTTTTGCATCTTGTGGGTTTAATCTCTAAAGCTTTTGGCTTGTTAAAACCATAATACCTGGATTGGTTTAGGTCGATAATCTCTGCGGTAGATTATTCGTCTTGTTGATTGTTCCGTTGCGTCAGAGACACTCAGAAAATGAAATATGTTTTATTTCGAGGCTAAAATCTCACAAAAAATTATGTTTTTCTTGATCTTAGAAAAAAATGTATTTAGACTTGCCAGTGTTAGTGTAAGAAATTGCCAATGTACAGAGAATCAGTGCATGAATTATAAAGTGCGCCACTGTAAAAAGTGTCAGCGTTAGTGCAAAAAACTGCTACTGTAAGTGTAAAAAAGTGCTGGTGTCAAAGAATCTGAGTTTTAAAGTAAAAAAAATGTCAGTGTCGTTGTAAAAAAGTGTCAATGCAAGTGTATGTATTATTTGAAAGTGCCAGTGAATTCAATGTATGTGTATCTTAAGCGCCAGCGGCGCGAAATGGTTTTTTCTTAAGCTTAGGAATAACGTGTTTTTTCATAAGACCAACTCTATTTCGAGTGGGATGGAGGGAGTATATATTCAAAAGTATTGTGAGTAAGAAAATGGTTGTAAGTATTGTGATTTGAAAGTGAGACCCACAATTTAAGTGCAATGAGTGTAACAAATGGCGTAGGGTAGAAGAAAGACTTACCAATTAGATAAAATAAAATTAATAAAAAGTTAGTATAAAATATTTTGGGCTGGACTCTTATGAGACCATCTCATGGCGTGAGACGGCTCCAAGCCAGCCGAGTTGAGGTTTTTTTTCAAAAAAAAAAATAATAAATTCTCCCTCCAACATTTTTTTCCCTGCCCTTTTTTTTGCTCGCCAGCAAAAGTAACACTTTTTATAAAGAAATGTAACACTTTTTTCTCATATGTAACACCTTTTTTTCTTCATAAATGTAACACAATTTTACTGGAATGGATTAAGGATAACATGAGATTGACAACTAAACTAATGTTACATTTTATAATAAATGAATGTAACCTTTTATTTTCTCAATTGTAACACTTTTCTAGGTTTTACATTCAATTGAAATGCAAAAAACGATTATATACATGATTTTTTACTCTTGTTTTAAAGAAAAAAGTAGCATTTACTATATAAAACTGTTACATTCATCTATATAGAAAATTACAATCATACATGCACTGTGTTACACTTCAATTATTACTTTTTCTAACCACATTTTTTCTTGCAAAACTGCTGTTACATCTTAAAATAAAGTGTTACTTTTTTAAGACTAAAATGTTACTTTTATCTGAACAAAGTGTTACATCTCAGGATACGAGCAGTCCAGTTTTTTTGTGTGTGTTAAAAAGTATGTTTTTTTAAAAAAAAATAAAATAAAAAAAAAATCAAACCATATCATGACCTATCTGGTTTGATTCGTCTCGTCGAGACGAACACAACGATAGTTTTTTTTAAAATCCGACTTCAAAATCACAAGATATTGCATTTTAAAGTTATTGGGATTTTTTAAAATGCGCCACGTGTCGCGAGCTAGAAGGACAAGGGGAATGACTGGGCGGGTACAGCTGGGCGGGTACATGGGTTTGACCTATGGAGGATCCGTCTCACCATGTGAGACAGTCTCACATGATTATTTGCCAATTATTTTAAGACGGATAGATGGAGCATGACGTTTTACCATACTAAAAATATGGCGAGAAGCTCGAGCTAAGTTTTAAATTACTAGTGGGAAATTCGTTCTCTCACGGGCAACTAATTACTAATTTTATTATATTTTTTTTATATTTTTATTTAATAATATTAGTTAATCATCAATCATAATAGTTGTATAATTTTTTAACTATAGTAGTTAAATATAATTATTAATAGTTAGACATAATAGTTAACTATAATAGTTAATTTTTATGATATACTCCCTCCGTCCCACCTCAGGCCTAAGAGGTTAGCACAATAACTAAGGAAAAAGAATAATAAAAAAAAATGTGTGGTAGAAAATGAAGAGTGAGTATGAGTGTGGTTAAAAGTAGGTTGGTTGAATGAATTATGTGGTGGAAAATGAAAAGAGAGAATGAGTGGGTGGGGTAGAGTAGATTGAATATAAAATTATAAAAAGATTACCATTTTGGGGAGTCTCAAGTGAAGTGAGACGTATCAAAATGGAAATAACTCTCAAGTGAGGTGGGACAGAGGGAGTATATTATAATAAATAATACTATAATAAGTAATTATTACTTATAATAGTAATAGTTACGATAATAGTTAACTATTATATTATAGTAACTATTATAATTAACTATTACTATTATAAGTAATAGTTACTCTAATATACTATTATAAGTAATAGTTACTTATAATAGTTACTATTATTGTTAACTACTATACACTAGTACAAATTGAACTTTAGGAAACGCAACTTGGATAGCGCTTTTATAAAGCACTATAGTAGTGGTTCCGTTAGATAGCGCATAAGCTTCATTAAGTTTAATAATCAGGCCGTAATATTTTTTTATTTTTTAAAAAAATAGCTATTATAGCGCATATAGTGTAAAAGCTATCGTTGTAAATAGCTACGATAGCGCATAACGTAGCGCATAACAAAGCGCTACGATAGCTCTCTTTCTTCACTATTCCTCAGGGAAGTATGATTCGAGTCAAGAAGAATAGAAAGTTTCTCAAGATATGGATTAGCAAGATTCAAGGTCATGACAAATGGATCGAATACTTAGTATGTCAAGTAACCAGCTTTGGTACCAATTGAAAATGTCAATGGTCTTGGGTTTTATAAAGTGTTATCAAAGGTGTTGGCAGTCCAACGATAACACTTCAGACAACACACACACATACCCGAGTTAAAACAGTTTTTCAAAATGAGTTTGCAGCAGAATAAACACAAGAATTAATTTTTCTCAAGATATATAAAGTATATAGACCTTTACTAATAATAAGAATTGTAAGTACAAGGCCGAGAGTTCCCTTTCGCTATTACAATTTGAGCTCTATGGAACGACTAAGACTATACACGAGACCCTATCCTAGCCAAGACAAACTTATAATCAGAGATTACAAGAATGGAATAGGTTTGGGAGGATGGGGTTTATCGGAACCAAGGAGTGTATAGGCTTTCTTGTGCAAGGATGTGTGTTGTAGTGTTGTATCTTCAATCTTCATCCTCCTTGCTATTTATAGACTTGAAAAGCCTTGGGCAATACTTTAAAATGGCTGGGTAGTTGATCAAAAACGTGGTGGAGTGGAGAGGAGTGGATGCCGAGCCTTGGGGAAGAATTTCTCCACATGTCCATAATTGTAGGAACAAATTCTTGGTGCCCAAGTTCTTGCTTCGCCTCCTTGTACATAATGGCTGTAAAAACCTTGTACTCTCTTGTTGATATCTCACCCTTTGAATGGGTCTAATTCCCATGTTTTTCACTTGCCTTTAATCCACAAGTTATGCATTAAATCTCTTTTTATGCGTAACTTCAATTATCTTCAACTTCCTTCCTTATTTCTAGCATTCCACCTTGTTACAACCTGAAATATGAACCAACAAATATACATTCTTGCAAAATATGTTAAATATTAGTACAATATAGTATTGTGAAAGAAATGTTCAAATATAATCCAAACTCTCGTCTGGTAACACTGAGACAGCGTTGGCAGCACTTGTGGTAACACCACAGTCTGCACTAACAGAGGGCATATATGATACTCTGAGAGAGTGTGCATTTACTTCTCCCTGCTAAATCTTTTTTTTTCTTGACTGTGCATATATGTGTCTTTGTTCAGATTGTGAATGATCTGTTCAAGAATATTTCAAACTTCTTAAATGTGTTTGATGGATTAGTCTAATGGAAACCATAATAACATTCTTATTCTCTGGGCATGACAGGTACCTGATCTGTTTATGGAAAGAGTTCAGAGCCAAATAAGTACTACAGGACATTCTTGATTTATATAAGTGTGAACTCTTTCTAAATTGGTTGTTATTCACATTTTCTCTTACTTAATTAGGGTAAGGCAAAAAAAAAAAAAAAAGAACGT
This sequence comes from Campanula takesimana, assembly GCA_026119855.1. Lineage (NCBI taxonomy): Eukaryota > Viridiplantae > Streptophyta > Magnoliopsida > Asterales > Campanulaceae > Campanula > Campanula takesimana. The sequence continues at coordinate 801,556 of JAOWBW010000115.1, read as the reverse complement.
TGTTATTCACATTTTCTCACTTGCGCTGACACATTATGTTAGAGAAAATGACAATTTTCATTTACATTCATTTTTAATGATATTATTATTCTCTCATTTTCTCATCTAAAATTAACATTTTCTTATCTATTTTTTTAATTTATTTCAGAATCACTAACTGGTGGGGGGGGGGGGGTTTACAACGCAACTATTAAGTATACAAGAAAACTGATTTTAGGTTGATGGCCTGCCCATATATCAGTTTGGTGCAATTTCTTTTACCGTTCAGCTTAGGCAGTACCTTTTTCCCTACCTGTTTGTGCTTCCCTACCTGTTTGTGCCTATGGGCGATCCTAGAGCATTTGTAAGGGGTGAACAAATACACTATAAAACTTTGGATGAAAAAGTTAATGCATGATATGAGACTAGTATGATCTGATTACTTGATAGACTTTGGTATAATGCAGGTTGATGTTTTAGAGGCCAAATTTGTCAAGCTATGGATACAAGGGCGCCTTTCAAGGTGCGCAATTTGGTCAATCTGTTTGAGATTGTATTCTGTTACTAATTTTACATGCTTTTCTAAGGACACTTTAAAATGTTCTAAATGATTGTTGCTAAGGCTACTCTCCTCTTCTTCCTTTTTTTTTCTTTTTTTCCCAAGTAGATGAGAAATTCCATTTATTAGATTACTAATCAGAGAGGATGGAGGGAAATTAGAAACTAGACACTTCCTCCAGGCAAGTTACAAAGTACAAGACAAATCGAGTATATTTGGATAATACAATTCAACTAAAATTGGTGACTTTTTAGCTTTAACTGTAGGATATACACGGGATGTATATCTCCCATATATATGTTTATATCTCCTATTATTGTGTATATCTTTGTAATATTTTGTTTTGATCTCTTTCCTTATTTTTAGGATCTAGATTGTTCTCAAAGACTTGTATATATGTAACCTCTTTTATAGTACGTAAAGATCAATGAAAACCTATATTGTTCAATCGCCTCTCTCTTTCGTTTTCTTTATGGTATCAGAGCTAGTTGATTAACGCTTCCGCACACATTTTTTTTTCTCTTTTATCTTTCATTAAATCTCGACATCAAGGCACCATGACTACCAATGAAGAAGGCAACGGCAAAGCTACAGCTGCTGCCGTAGGGGGAGTCAAGGTTGATGTGATGTCGCCCTATTTCATCTCTGCCTCGGATACTCCAAATACTGTATTCGTTAGTGATCTTCTGAATAATGGTAATTATGCGGATTGGGTAGAAGAAATAAGTAATGCCCTGTTCGCAAAGAATAGGATTGGATTCGTGGATGGAACGATCCAATGCCCATAGGAAGGTTCGGGCGAATTTAGGTTGTGGAAGAGGTGCAATGCTATGGTTAAAGGGTGGTTGCACAGTTCCATGGAGAAAGATATTCGAAGCAGCGTCAAGCATGCCAAGAATACATAGGAATATGGCAGACCTTGGTGAGCGATTTGGGACCCAAATTGCACCTCGAACTTATGAGTTGAAGAGGTAGATTACCTTAACTCGGCAAGAGAAACTCTCCGTGTCATCTTATACCAAATTGAAGGGTTTATGGGACAAAATAAATTCCATATCTCCCATGACGAAGTGCAAATGCAATGGCTACACTTGTGATGTACCTAAACAGTTGGTGGAGATGAGGGAGAAGGAACGATTGTATGAGTTCTTAATGGGGCTTGATGAAAACTTTGGCACGGTCAAGACGCAGATTCTTAGCACGAAGCCGATGGTGTCATTGGGGGGTAGCATACCACTTAGTGTCCGAAGATGAAAGGCTGTGACAGATTACGATGGTAGGGAGGCCAAGCATTGAAGCTGCAGCTTTTCAGACACAGGGGATGCAAAGGCCGAATAAGGATGACAAGAAAGATGGGCTGCGAGAGAAGCCAAAGTGTACTCATTGTGGGAAATATTATCACACGGTTGAAAGCTGCTATGAATTTATTGGGTATCCAAACAACAAGAAGAAAGGAGGGGATGGTCACGGAAAGAGCAAGAACCCTAGGAAGTCTGCCTACTTAGCCGACGCTGATAATAGCCATATTCCAGGCCTTACGGCGGCCAATTTCAACAAACTGGTACATTTTTTCAACAAGCAGCCTGGTAATGAAGATCCTCCAACAGAAAATATGGCGGGTAAGATGCATAATACCACATCTAGGATCATCGATTCGGGTGCAAGTGAGCACATAACTTGTGATGCCTCTATCTTGCATAACCGACGAAGTCCCATGGATTCCTTGCCTGTTAAAATACCAAATGGTGAAACCATACCTGTCAGAGGCATGGGTAGTGCTAATATACCAAATGAGTTGAAAATTGATCATGTTTTTTAAATATTCCAGATTTTAAGTGCAATTTACTTTCTGTGAGTAGACTCACGAAAGATTTGAATTGTGCACTAATTTTCTTTCCAGATTTTTGTGCTATGGAGGACTTAGCTTCGAGGACTCTGATTGGGATGGGTAGGCGAAATAATGGTCTATACTACATGGAGCCAGTGAAGAGTGGTGGTACGGCATTAACAGCAGTTGTTGATTCAAGTACTTGGCACCGAAGACTAGGTTATGCAGCTTCTTCAAGGTCTGATTATTTTAGTAATGTTTTTGGTGGTGAAATAAAGGAGGATAAACATTGTGATTTTTGACAAGACTTCCTTTTCCAATAAGTAGTATTTAGTCATTAGCTTGTTTTGATTTAATTCATTGTGATATTTGGGGCGCATATAAAACTCCTTCTTTCTCCGGTGCAAGATACTTTTTATCAATTGTTGATGACTTTAGTCGAGGTGTTTGGATTTTTCTCATGAAATATAAGTCTGATGTGTCTAAATACTTGACTATGTTTTGCAACGTGATTCGAACCCAATTTGAAAAACAAATAAAGAAGGTTCGAAGTGATAATGGTCTTAATTTCAGTCACAACAAATGATAGCATATTACAATGAGCATGGCATGTTACTTGAGACCTCTTGTACGGAAACACCTCAACAAAATGGGGTGGTAGTACGTACACATAGGCACATTTTAGAAGTTGCTAGGGAATTACGTTTTGAAGCTGGGTTGCCAATTTTTTTTTGGGGTGAATGTGTTTTGACAGCCACTTATATTATAAATAGGTTGCCCACAAAACTTTTGCAAAACAAAATTCCATTTGAAGTCATATTTGGAAAAAGGCCTACCTATGACCACCTTCGTGCTTTTGGTTGTCTTGCTTATGACAAAGATAATAGAAAAAGGGGAGAAAAATTTGATGTTAGGGGTCGTCCATGTATTTTGTTGGGTATCCACATTCTCAAAAGGGTTATAGGATGTTTGATCTTGAGAGCAAACAGATTTACACCTCTCGAGATGTGCAATTTGTTGAAAATGTTTTTCCATTTAAGAATATACCATCAAACGCTATTGTGGATGCTTCGGTTGTACGTCGGGAATCTGATTGGGAGGGGGAACTCAGCAGGTTTGACAGTACAGAACAATCAGTAGTCCAGCCAGTTGAGCGATCACCAGGCAAACAACTGTACAAACACTTAGGCAGTCAGATGAACAGCAGATTGAGCAGCCACTTGAGCAGATAGTTGTGCAGACAGATGAGCAGTTAACTGGGCAAACAACTGAACACAGTCAAAATGCAGATCCACGCCGTAGTGATCGAGCCAAGAAACAGCCCAAACATTTGGAGGATTATGTTGCCAGTCTGCCTGGCTCCATAGACCATTCACCACTTACTTCCAATTCAGAAACCTCAGAGGTATATTCCTTAGCACATTTTGTTAATTATGATCGTTTTTCTCCTAATCATAAAGCTTTCTTGGCGGCCATCACTTCACGTGATGAGCCTAAATACTATTATCAAGCAGTAAAAGATGCACATTGGAGAGAAGCAATAAAGAAAGATATCCTTGCCCTTAAACAAAATGGGACATGGACACTAGAAACATTGCCTCCTGGAAAGAAAGCCATAGACTCCAAATGGGTCTACAAGATAAAGTACAAGCTAAATGGAGATGTGGAACGGTACAAAGCTTGGTTGGTCGCAAAGGGATTCACTCAAGTGGAAGGTATAGACTACCACGAAACGTTTGCTCCCGTGGCTAAGTTGGTGACTTTGAGGAGTTTGTTGGACGTGGCAGTTAAAAAGAGTTGGATCATTCACCAACTTGATGTCAACAACACTTTCCTACATGGTGATTTGCACGAAGAAGTCTACATGAAGGTGCCCCAAGGTTTTACGGGTTTGCAAGCTACGCAAGTCACTTTATGGACTTCGTCAAGCTTCCAAGAATTAGTACCATAAGTTCACAAGGCCCTTGCTTGACATTGGGTTCCATCAATCTCGAGCAGATCATTCTCTTTTCATTTTCAAGTCTACAGGTACCTATGTTGCAGGACTTATTTATGTGGATGATGTTTTATTAGTAGGAAATAATTCTTCCAAGATTGACGAAGTAAAGACATACTTGAACAACCAATTTAGAATCAAGGACCTTGGGCCACTCAAATATTTTTTGGGGATTGAAGTTGCAAGATCATCGAAGGGAATTGTGCTTAGTCAACGAAAGTACACCTTAGACATCTTGGAAAGTGGTTTGCAAGGTGGACGGCCTAGTGATTTTCCCATGGAACAAAACTTGCGCCTTAGTACCACAGATGTGTTAGTGCTGATGCCCTAGGCACGTTTGTAAAACGTTGTATATGTTATCATTTTATTCATGTTAATAAAGAGATGTTTTGATTATTATTATTGTTCATGTTTTCTTATAATAATCTCCGTCCCTAGAGGTTATGAAGCACTAGTATAAAGGCCAAATGATCATGGGATGATCATGTTAGATTTATGGGTACTTGTTGGAGAACAAGGTACTGGATATGACCCGCTTTATGAGATTTATGTCATGGTCAATGTTATATATAAATCTCATGTTAGTTATGTCATTTGAATCCTTTGACATGAAGTTATTATAGTATTCCACTTGATGAACAATATGTTTGACATATTCAAACGCTACCTTTAACCAGGAAGTTATAAAGGGTATGATTGGCATAATCAGATTCAAGTAGGGAAGAATAATAAGCTAAATGGATTTGTCCCTCTTCGGAGAGATGTCAAGCTTGGCTAAACTCAAATGAATTGATTGGATCAATGTCATTTGGATTATCAACATATTCGGGATCGAGAAAGTATTGAACAATACATGTTGACTTGAGGACCATGACTTGTGTTCAATGACATCGTGGACAAAAGGATTGTGACATGTTTTATGAGGAATACGAACTTGTATCTAGTTACACTATTTGGGTAGGTATGACGGTTTGCTATAACCTAATCATATCTTATGTGTTTATAATTGAACCAATTGCCAACTTAGTGTAATCCTATGGGGTCACACACAATAGAATGAATCTTAAAGGACTTAATTGGAATTATGAGTCGAAGGACCTTTGGGGGATTTTGGGAACTTAGAGGAGAAAACTGGAAATTGGGAGGGTCCGGGCGGACCTTGAAAAGGACCCGGCCGGACCTCCTGGTGATCCGGGCGGGTAAGGCAAAGTACCCGGTCAGACCAAGCTTGATCCGGCCGGACCCCTTTGTGAACCCGGGCGGACCTAGTCGGTTTCGGCCTAAGACTTTTCTGTTCCGTTTTCTTGCGGGTTTAGACACTTGTTACCTATTTGGAATAGGTGTAACAAGTAAATAAACAGCCTCTAGTTTCCCTAATCAGTCTATATCATTGTGATAACATTGTGTAAGCCTCCAAAGAGTTTGAGAGACTATTTTCTTGTTCTAAGATCTCTTGGGTGAAGAACAAGAACACACAGGCATATTCCATATACTTCTATACATTGTGAAAGTGTGTTTCACAATTTGGTCTAGCAACCAAGATCAAGTGTTCTTGATATTCGTTCGTGGTGTTGATACCGATAGAGGGTGAAGCTTATCATCTTCAAAGTTCGTGTTCCTGATTTTGTTCGTGATCAAGCTTTCTAATCTCCACCAAGATTCAAGGTTGCAAAGTCAAAGGCATTAAGGGTTAGTATTCTAGTATTCATTATGAATGTATTTGATTTAATCATATGAATGGATCTATGGGCTTTGGGTTTCTAAAAAAATTTAAATGTTTAATTCCGCTGCGCATGATGTTCCTGTGAAACCCAACAGTGGTATCAGAGCCCCGTTCATGTTGATTATTTCAATAATAGATCATGTTGTGTGTATATAAATTGTTTATGTGCCTAGCATGATATGAATATTGGGATTATGAAGTTTATGTGTTATATGCGTTTTATGTGGTTTATTGTTTTATTAACTTTAATCGCACTATTCAATCGCAATAAAAATTATGGTGCATTTAAAATTGTTTGGGTTATCAATTTTTGATTGGATCAGAGTTTTGATAATCTAGAGATTCATGAATACAATGTTTATTCAAGGATTTGATGATCATGGTGATTGGATCACCAAGAAAACCAAATCCTAATTGAATCGGGGAAAAACAATTTTGAGACAAATTTTGGAACTTTAAAAATTTTAGATTTTTCAGAGAGGTCCGACCGGACCTAGTCAGTGACCCGGCCGGACCCCCGGGTCTGGTGCGGGCGAGGGGCTAGGGTTTGGGAGGATCTTGGGGTTTAAATTTCTTATTTGTTTTAGTCTTGTGAATTCTGAGATTGGATCAAGTTTTGGATGGCTAGCCTACGTTCTCGAGACTGTGTTTCCCAAAATTGATCGCAATCAAAGATTCAAAGATAAAACGAAGTTAGAATTATGAAGAGTTCATAATTGCTAAAATTGAGAAACAAAGTTCTTGATTCAAGTTTGGAGATCCATGTGGAATTCTGAATGCAATTGGCCTACGTTCATCGAGACTATCTATTGCTTAGTTTCGGCCACACTTCTTGTTGTCTTGATTTGGAGATGATAACCAAAGTTCAAATAGTCTCATCCTCATAATTATAGGGAAACTAATGACACTTAAATATTAAGCTTAAATTAATGGAGATTTATTTAGTGGTTAAACTTGATGCTCAACATGTTTATCTTATGTGCTCATAAATTTGTATTGTATGCTAGATGGTGATGAACCTTCTTTAAAATTTTAAGTCTGTATGCCATGCCATGATTAAAACACTTGTGAGTGCACGGGTAATTTCATGTGGGCTCGCCAAAGCGAGGTGCATTGATTTTATTCTTGTATGAGCAAGATGAGTGAATAAGAGTTTCCTATGCATTTAAAATGGTTGGACTTAATTAAGCGTCAAAACAGTTTTGGGCCTAAGGCAAAGATGAGATTAAAATATGCTTTTCGAAATTGGATTTCTTAAAGAATCTCATAAAAGATCTAAGAGTCATATATGATATGATTGACAAGAGTTGTCTACCTAATTAATTTGATTTTGAGCGGTCCGTCAAAGCGGATTCAAAATTAAATTAAAGTTGGATCTTAGCCCATTTAAATTATATTATACATTGGATGTATAAGAAGGTTATATAATTTAGTGGGAGTATTTTTTGGAAAAATACATTATTTATCTCTTTAATGAAACTGGTACTTATAAAATTTTGGAAATTTTGCATAATTGTAGATAATGACAACCAACACTCAATCAATTTCGTTGCGATCGATCCTTGAGAAGGATAAGCTTCAAGAGAATGGTACAAACTTCATGGATTGGATCCGAAGCCTAAGAATTGTTCTAAGGCAAGAAGATAAATTGTACATTCTTGATGGGCCTATTCCTGCTGAACCAGAAGCCAACGCCCCTAGGGCGGAAAGAGACAATCTCAAGAATATCGTAATGATTCTAGAGATGTGATTTGTCTCATGCTCTAGACCATGTGCTCAAAACTCCAACAAAGTTTGGAAATGAGATAGGCGTGGAGTTAAGAGACATGTTTCAAAAGCAAGCTAGGTAAGAGAAGTTTAACACCATTGTTGCATTCACTTCTTCAAAATGAGTGAAGGGAAACAAGTGGGGCCTCACATGCTTAAAATGAAAACTACGTAGAGCATCTTGAGAAACTTGGCTATCCAATTGGATTGGAGCTAGCCACGGATCTCATTCTTAATTCATTGCCTAAAAGTTATAATCACTTTGTGATGAACTATAACATGTATGGAATGGATAAGAATCTCTCCGAGTTGCATGGTATGCTGAAAAATGCGGAGAAGAAGATAATGGAGAAAGGTTTTCCCGCGCTCATGGTTCATAATGGAAATGGGCCTAGTGCCAAAGGAAAAGGTGGGGCAAAGGTTGCCAAACCAAAGATTAGCAAGGCAAAGGTTGCCAAGGCTACTAGTGCAAAACCCGATGCACAAAAGGATGCAATTTGTTTCCATTGCAATGAAATTGGTCATTGGAAACGAAATTGCAAGGCTTTTATGGAAGATCAAAAGAAGAAGAAGAGCAGTAGGGCTGCGCCGACTTCAGGTATCTATATGATAGATATTCTCCTTTCTACCACTAGTTCCTGGGTATTGGATACCGAATGTGCTTCTCACATTTGTTTAAATGTACAGGGACTAAAGAATATGAGACTACTTAAAGAAGGTGAAGTAGACCTGTGCGTGGGGAATGGAGCAAGAGTTGCTGCATTAGCCGTAGGGACTTATGAAGTCACTTTACCATCTGGTCTAATACTTGTTTTGAACAATTGTTATTATGTACCGGATTTAAGTAGAATTATTATTTCCATCTCTTGTTTGGATGATGAAGGCTTTAAATTTCTTATTGAGAATAAAAGATTTTCTATTTATTTAAATGATGTGCTTTATGGTATTGCTAATTCATTTAATGGCCTTTATGTCCTGGATGTAAAGAATGAAAATAATGAGAACGTCTATCATATAAATAAGAAATCTAAACCTAATGATGTAAATCATACTTATTTGTGGCATTGCCGTCTTGGTCATATTAATGAGAAGCGTATCTCAAAGCTCCATGGGGACGGTCTTTTGGGTTCATGTGACTTAGAGTCATATGATACTTACGAGTCGTGTCTTCTTGGAAAAATGACCAAGACACTTTTTACCAAGTTGGGTGAAAGGGCAAGCGACTTATTAGGGTTGATACATTCCAATGTATGCAGACCACTAAGTAGCAATGCTAGGGGAGGATTTCAATACTTCATAACCTTCACGGATGATTTTAGTGTATTTGGGTATGTTTACCTAATGAAACATAAAAGTGAAGCGTTTGAGATATTTAGAATATTTCAAAATGAAGTAGAAAACAACTTGGCAAAAGTATTAAGGCACTTCGATCGGATCGAGGTGGGGAATACTTAAGTCAAGAATTTGATGATCATCTAAAGAATTGTAGAATAGTTTAACAACTGACTCCACCCAGAGCACCACAATGGAATGGTGTCCGAGAGGAGGAATCGGACTTTGTTGGACATGGTTCGATCAATGATGAGTCAAGTTGATCTTCCAATATCCTTTTGGGGCCATGCACTATAAACCGCTGATTTCACACTAAATCGTGTTCTAAGTAAATCGGTTCAAAAGACTCCATATGAGATGTGGAGTGGAAACAAGCCTAGTCTGTCTTTCATGAAAATTTGGGGTTGTGAAGCATTTGTCAAAAGACTTGTCTCAGACAAACTTGCAAACAAATCTGATAAATGTATTTTCGTGGGATATCCTAAGGAAACTAAAGGATATTATTTTTACGACCGTGAGGACAGCAAAGTGTTTGTTGCCCAAACTGGTGTCTTTCTAGAGAAGAGTTTCTCTCCAAAGAAATCAATGGGAGTAAAGTAAATCTTGAAGAAATTTGAGAACCAGAAAATGACATTGAACCGATAGTGGAACAAGAACAAGTCCCACAAGGAGTTGTGGAAGTGTTCAAGATACACAAGTAACTCACAGATCTGGTACGTTACGATCCGAGCCCGAGAGATATGGATTTCTTGTAACGGATAGTAATGAGGTGGAGATCATTAAGAATGATGAACTGACCACCTACCAAAAGGCGATGTCATCTCCTGATTCGGATAAGTGGCTTGGAGCCATGGAATCTGAATTACAATCCATGCATAATAATCAAGTTTGGAACTTGATTGATGCACCCGAAGGTGTAAAAATCATAGGATGTAAGTGGGTCTTCAAGAAGAAGACTGAAATGGATGGGAAGGTGCATACTTACAAGGCTAGGCTTGTAGCGAAAGGTTATAGGCAGATTCATGGTATTGACTATAATGAAACCTTTTCACCCGTAGCAATGATCAAGTCTATAAGAATTTTGCTTTCCATTGCTACATATCATGACTATAAAATATGGCAGATGGATGTCAAAACCGCTTTCCTCAATGGAAACTTACAAGACGATGTGTATATGACACAACCTGAGGGTTTTGAACAAAATTCTAAAGTATGCAAATTGCAGAAATCGATCTATGGATTGAAGCAAGCTTCTAGGAGTTGGAATCTCCGTTTTGATGAATCAGTCAAAGAGTTTGGCTTCATCAAGAATGAAGATGAACCTTGTGTATACAAGAAGATTAGTGGGATCATAGTGCTATTCTTTATTTTATATGTGGATGACATATTTCTCATTGGAAATGACATTCCCACACTTCAGTCTATAAAGACTTGGTTAGGAAAGTGTTTCGAATGAAAGATATGGGTGAAGCCGCATATATCCTTGGTATTAAGATCTATATAGATAGATCAAAGAAGCTAATTAGTTTAAGCCAAAGTACATACATTGACAAGGTCCTTAGAAGATTCTGTATGGAAAACTCTAAGAGATGGAACTTGCCAGTGTTACATGGAGTTTCTCTAAGTAAGACTCAATGTCCTAAGACAAATGATGAGCGTGAGGAAATGAGTGAGATTCCATATGCTTCGGCAATTGGATCCATTATGTATGCCATGATATGTACTAGGCCGGATGTATCTTATTCTTTGAGCATGACGAGAAGATATCAGTCCGACCCCGGTGAGAGTCACTGGATGGCTGTTAAAGCGATTCTTAAATACTTGAGAAGGACTAAAGATTCGTTTCTAATATATGGAGGTATGGAAGATGATCTCGTTGTAAAAGGTTACACAGATGCATGCTTCCAAACCAACAAAGACGATAGTAGATCGCAATCGGGTTTTGTGTTTATGTTAAATAGTGAAGCTGTAAGCTGGAAGAGTTCCAAGCAGAGTACAGTCATTGATTCTACATCTGAACTAAGTATATTGCTGCATTAGATGCTGCAAAGGAAGTTGTTTGGATTAAAAAGTTCATTGGTGAACTTGAGGTGGTTCCTAGTATTGCTAATCCAATAGACCTTTATTGTGATAATAATGGTGCTATTGCTCAAGCAAAGGAACCAAGGGCACATCTGAAATCCAAACACATACTTAGGCGTTTCCATATCGTTCGAGAAATCGTTGATAAGGGAGACGTAAATATATGCAGAGTACCTACTGATGATAATGCAGAGTACCTACTGATGATAACGTTGCAGACCCGCTAACAAAGGGACTTCCGCAAGCTAAACATGATGATCATGTTAGGTCCATGGGTATTAGATACATGGGAGATTGGGCCTAGGGAAAGTGGGAGATTGTTATTGTTGATGCCCTAGGCACGTTTGTAAAAAAATTGTATATGTTATCATTATATTCATGTTAATAAAGAGATGTTTTGATTATTATTATTGTTCATGTTTGCTTATAATAATCTCCGTCCCTAGAGCTTATGAAGCACTAGTATAAAGGCTAAATGATCATGGGATGATCATATTAGATTTATGGGTATTTGTTGGAGAACAAGGTACTGGACATGACCCGCTTTATGAGATTTATGTGATGATCAATGTTATATATAAATCTCATGTTAGTTATGTCATTTGAATCCTTTGACATGAAGTTATTATAGTCTTCCACTTGATGAACATTATGTTTGACATATTCAAATGCTATCTTTAACCAGGAAGTTATAAAGGGTATGATTGGCATAATCAGATTCAAGTAGGGAAGAATAATAAGCTGAATTGATTTGTCCCTCTTCGGAGAGATGTCAAGCTTGGGCCCCTCGTAGAATGATGTTGATGAAATGTTTGGCCAAACTCAAATGATGAACAATACAAGTTGACTTGAGGACCATGACTTATGTTCAATGACATCGTGGACAAAGGGATTGTGACATGTTCTATGAGGAATACGAACTTGTATCTAGTTACACTATTTGGGTAGGTATGACAGTTTGCTAGAACCTAATCATATCTTATAGGTTTATAATTGAACCCATTGCCAACTTAGTGTAATCCTATGGGGTCACACACAATAGAACAAATCTTAAAGGACTTAATTGGAATTATGGGACGAAAAACCTTTGGGGGATTTTGGGAACTTAGAGGAGAAAATTGGAAATTGGGAGGGTCCGGGCGGACCTTAAAAAGGACCCAGTCGGACCTCCTGGTGATCCGGGCGGGCAAGGAAAAGTACCCGGTCGGACCAAGCTTGATCCGGTCGGACCCCTTTATGTACCCGGGCGGACCTAGTCAGTTTCGGCTTGGGACTTTCCTGTTCCCTTTTCTTGCGGGTTTAGACACTTGTTACCTATTTGGAATAGGTGTAATAAGTATATAAACAGCCTCTAGTTGCCCTAATCAGTCCATATCATTGTGATAACATTGTGTAAGACTTCAAAGAGTTTGATAGACTATTTTCTTGTTCTAAGATCTCTTGGGTGAAGAACAAGAACACACATACATATTCCATATAGTTCTATACATTTTGAAAGCGTGTTTCACAATTTGGTCTAGCAACCAAGATCAAGTGTTCTTGATATTCGTTCGTGGTGCGGATTCAAGACCAGGTTCAGCACTCGAGTCAAATCGACCTTCCCTCTCATTTCAGGGAGTCTAATCCGAACGGATCTTGTTTAATGAATTGATCCATTGTTCTGCCGTAAATGAACCAAAGCCAGAAGATTAGCATCACGGCCTGGTTTTCAATTTTAAACAAGATTTCCTCTCCAATCTTACACGAAAGCCCCATCTGAATTTGTCCATGCGACACACAGACGCTCCGCCAAGTAAAACGTGGCCACTGCATACAATTGACATTCAAATGAACTGCTACACAGTAGGATTTAACTTTGAAAATATGAGAAAATAGAGTCTCTGAGTTGATAGGAAAAAAGCCAACCAAACATCCCGGGCAAGACAAACTTGCATAGACGTAAGATCTGAAATCGAAGTCTCCTTACATTTTTGCACTTACAAAAACGAGATAATGGCTTCCAATAAACAACTCAAGCATTATCCTTGGACTTAACCGACCAAATTGTAGCTATGAAAAGTACCAATAATAAGTCAAAGAACAGCAATGAAAAATCAAATACAAAGCAAATGCTCTCAGCCTCTCAATAAGGAGAGAATTCAACAGGCTCTCGCTAAGGAGAGAATTCAAAAGACCCTCAACAAATGGAGGGAAACAAATAGACATACAATGAACAAACAACAAATAAAATCAAAAAAATTAAGAAAACAAAAAAAAAACTTCAAGGAAATGGAAATATGAACATAAACCATTAATTTCACAGTTATTAATTGATAAAATGACAATTAATAAATGTGAAATTAGGATGAAAAAAAATGTATCAAAGGAAAAAGACACCACCGGATAAGAAATTGATTTAAGAAAGAGCAATGCTAGGGGCACAAAATAAGGTCACAAAATTTTCCTCACAAAATGAGGTGGCGATATTTTATTGGTTACATCGACAATGGACCCGCCACACTCTAATTAAAAACACCAATAGAATCATTACACCTAGGATTTTGTGAGCAAGTTTTTGTGATTTCTTTGTGCCATAGTATTATTCTTTAAGAAAAAATCATGAATGACTAACATTATTATTATTATTATTATTTGAAATCGACTTCATGCATAAAATAACATAAACCAACCTCTCCAAATTCATGGAAACTTGTTTAGTGAAACATGAATGACTCACCCCAATTAATATCATTGTCAAAATAAATAAATAAATAAATAAATAATAATAATAACACTGTCCAATTGTCCATGCTTATATTAACATAACCAAGCTCTTCTCCCCTGCACAGCTTACTATCACAACCCAAATCTTTCTTTCTCTCTCTCTCTCTCTCTCTCTCTCTCTCTCTCTGAGTGGAATCCATGGCTGAGACAAAGCTTCACGTTGCAATAATCTCCAGTCCCGGAATGGGCCATATCATCCCGGCGCTCCTACTAGGCAACCGCCTCATCACACACGAAAACCTCCACGTCACCATCCTAGTCATCGCCACTCACACCTCACCTGCCGAATCCGATATTCTCCTCCCTCTCACCGGCTCGTCCGACCGAATCACCGTCGTCAAAATCTCATCGCCGGACATCTCAGCCTTAATTCAACCCGATGCCGCCATCGTCACTCAGCTAGCAGTAATGATGCGGGAGGCGAGAACTGCAATCCGTGAAGCCATCACCGCCATGAGTAGTACTTCCGGCCGACCCGATGTCCTCATCTCCGACCTCTTCTCCACCGAGTCTTGGACCGTTGCCGACGAGTTGGGTATGGTTAAGTACGCTTACGTCACCTGCTCTGCATGGTTTGTTGCTCTGAGTTCTTACTGTCACGTGCTTGATGGTGAGGTGGAGGGTCAGTACGTTGACCAAAAAGAACCGCTAAAGATTCCCGGTTGCAAACCGGTTCGACCCGAGGATGTTGTTGATCCAATGCTTGACCGGAATAATCAGCAGTATCGAGAGTACGTAAGGATGGGGATCGATTGGACACGGTTCGATGGTCTGTTGATTAACACGTGGGAAGATCTTGATCGTAGATCAATTTACGTACTAAGAGATGGACCCTTACGACCGGTTTTGAAAGCCCTGGTTTATCCCATCGGTCCACTGAGTAGACAGTTTGAACCGACCGGTTCAAAAAGTGAGCTTATAAATTGGCTTGACTCGCAACCAACTGAATCGGTTCTTTACATATCGTTTGGTAGCGGAGGGACTATGTCAGCCGAGCAGATAACAGAGCTGGCGTGGGGATTGGAAATGAGTCAGCAGAGATTTATTTGGGTGGTGCGACCGCCTAGTGGTACTGCTGCGGATGCATCATCATATTTTACCGCAAGAAGTGGTACAGATGCAATCTCCAGCTTCTTGCCAGACGGGTTCTCGACCAGAACCCGTGAAATTGGACTGGTAGTCCCACAATGGGCCCCACAGGTGGAAATATTGAACCATACATCGGTAGGTGGATTCTTGTCACATTGTGGAATGAACTCGGTGTATGAGAGTATAGAAGGTGGGGTGCCTATAATTGCGTGGCCACTTTACGCAGAGCAGAGATTGAATGCGACGCTGCTTACAGAGGAGTTGAAGGTGGCGGTGAGGCCGGAGATATTGCCTACTAAGAAAGTGGTGGAAAGAGATGAGATCGAGAAAATGGTTAGGTGTTTGATGGAGAGTGAAGAGGGGAAAGGAATGAGAGAAAGGGTTAAGAAATTAAAAGAGAGTGGAGAGGAAGCATTGCGCCCGGGAGGGTCTTCTTACAATTCATTGAGCAAAGTTGTCGAAGAGTGGCGAAGGAGTGTACAAACTCGTAGAGTCAATGCGAAATAAATTTCGAAAAGGCAAAAAAAAGAAAAAAATAAAAAGTTATGTATGATGTATTCTCAAGTGTAGGTGCTCAATTTGAATAAAGATGTACAAATTGAATTATGGCTTTTATAAATGACAAATTCTTGGATACATCCGGTGTATGGCGTGCGGCGGGCTTGGCCCATGGGCCGACCCGCCCCGCCCGGCTCCTTCACCCTCTCCCGTTGTGACACGTGTCCTTAAAAAAAAAAAAAAAAAAAAAACCCCATTAACTTTAAAATGCTATATCTTGAGATTTATAATTCAGAAAAAAAAATTTAAAATACCGCTGTGTTGGTCTCGACGAGACGAATAAAACTACATAGGTCATGATATGGTTTGATTTTTTTTTTTTTAACATTTTTTTTACACATAAAAAGTTTGAGTTGCTTGTCAGCTGAGATGTAACACTCTGTTCTAATAAAAGTAACAGTTTCATATTCAAAAGTAGCACTTTTTACAGTCAAATGTAACACCAATTTTACAAAAGTCAAATGTAACACCAATTTTACAAAAAAAAAAAAAATTGGGTTTGCATTTCAATTGTTACTTTCTCAATAAAAAATTGTTACATTTCAGATATAATGTTACATATAAGAATATAAACGGGTACAATTGAGAAAAAAAATGTTACATTCATTTTTTATAAAATGTAACATTAGTTTAGCTGTCAATCCTATGTTAATTTTCGGAGAAAAAAAGTGTTACATTTGAAAAAATGAGTGCTACATTTCTTTTATAAAAAGTGTTACATTAGTTTAGTTGTCAATCTTTATGTTATCTTTATCTATTGCAGCAAAATTGTGGTACTTTTTTTAAAAAAAGTGTTGCATTTGAATAAAAAAAGTGTTACATTTCGTTATAATAAGTGTTAATTTTGTTGAAGGCAAAAAAGTTGGGGTGGCAAAAAAAAAAAAAAAAACAGAAATGGGGCTCGGCTCGGCGCCGTCGCACAGCCGTGCGACGGTTGTACATGAGACTTGCCCTTTATTAATTATGTGATTTTTATCAATACGTCCCACTATCTCAAGAAAAATAAATGTTATATTAATTTTAGTAATTAATTAATTAAGTATTTTATAAAAATTAATATAAATTCAGTGGTCATCATCCCTGTTAGAACTTTAACTCGTAAATACAAAAGTACCGTATGTTGGGTTTTGAGAGTTCATGCGCAGCGGAAGACGGCAATAAAATCAACAAAACCCTAAGCCCCAATATCCATTCATGATTATTAAATTAATAGCAAGATGAATTTAGAATACTAACCATGTTGAGCGTTTAAAAATCTTCAAATCTTCAAGTCTTCGAGCTTTAAGATTTGATCTGCTTGTTCTTCGCGTTCTTTGAATCAGGATCACAGGAACACGAACTTGAGATGTTAAAGCAAACATCCTCTATGTGTATCCACACACGAACGAATATCTAGAACCATTCTAGATCTGGATTGCTAGACCCATTAGAAAACACGCTTTTCTAATTTTTAAAGGCTATATGAATTTTGGTGTTCTTGAGATTTTTATTCTCAATCTAGGCTCAAGAATATGTTTCTCAAACATATGTATTGTATTAGTTTAATGACTGGTGAAAGATGATTATTTATACTAAAAAATCCTTAACCCTTAAGGACTCTTGAGATCTAATCCCGTCACCCAATTAAACTTACCAAAATCTGGCTCCAGGAACTCTGGCACAGTCGTGCTCACCAAATGGCACGGTCGTGCCACTTGGTCCGAGCCCGTTCTGCCGAAATCGAATTCTGGCACGGTCGTGCTTGTTAATCGGCACGGTCGTGCTTTATAACTGGCACGGCCGTGCCCGCCAGAAACTCAGTTTTTGCATTTTCTTGATTCGTTCTTTTGTGTGTGACACCATAGGATTATATTAAGTTGGTAATGAGTCAAACCCATAAGTCATGAGCGGACTCTAGCAAGCCATCCTGACTACCCAATTAATATAACTTAACGAAGTTCGTTATCTTCATAGAACATATTTCAATCCTTTTGTCACACGATATCATTTTGAACATAAGTCATGGTCCACGTCAACTTATATTGTTCAATGCTTTCTCGATCTTGAGTGGATTGATTATGAGCAAATGACATTGATCACATCAATTCATTTGAGCGTGGCCACGCATTTCATCAATCTCACTCTACGAGTGGCCTAAGGAGATATCTCTCTTGAGGAGGGACAAATTCCATCTTGACTTATCATTCTTCCCTACAAGAATCATATTATGCCAATCATAGCCTTTATGACTACCCGGTTAAGGGTAGCGGTTGACTACGTCAAACATAATGTTCATTATGTGGAAGACCATGATAATCTCAGGTCTAAGGATATCAAATGATATAACTATATGAGATTTAATTATGACAATCGACCAGGACGTAAATCTCATAGGTGTCCAGTACTTGTTCTCAAACAAGTACCCATATGTTTAATTTGTATCACATACACATGATCATCGATTAAACTTATACTAGTTCTTCATAAGTACTAGGGACGGGGAATATTATAATAAACATGTAAAACATATAATAATCCAGGGTTGTTATCTCCATAACAAATGAGAACATGATGTAACCGAAGGCCTTTCTCAAAGGCCTAGGTCATAATCTCCAACAATCTCCCACTTGCACTAGGCCCAATCAATGCGTATCCAATACCATTGAGCTTAGCTTATGACCATCATAACAGCATGTGTGGAATCTTATGTAGGAAGATTATGCTTGCTATCATTATAAGGTATTTTGCATATTTTGACATCTCCCATGTCAACGATTTCTCGTAGAGATGGAAACATTTGAGTTTGTGTTTGGATCATAGATGAGCCTTTGGCACCTTAACTTGTGCAATAAAAATTATTTCACAATAAAGGTCCATAGGATTAGTAGTACTAGAAACTATTTCTAGTTTTACTAATAACATCTATATTCAAACAACTCCCTTAGTTACAACTCTTGTAACCAAATACTCAATTTTATTCGTAGAATTGTTTATAGTGTGTTTGCTTGGAACTATTCCAACTAATAACACTAACATTAAACATATGTTTATACTGCGATTTAAATTACCCTTGTCGATGTGGAAGCATGCATCTATGTAACCATTTACTAGATCATCTCCCATGTCAACAACCATCAAGAATGCATCCTTATTTCTTCTCAAGTATATAAGGATATTCTTGACCACTATCTAGTGACATTCACTAGGATATGATTAGTATGTTCTCATCATACTCCAAGTATACAAGTTATCCCGTCTAAGTACATAATATGACATACATGATAGATCCAATTGCCGAAGCATATGGAATCCTAATCATGTATTCTTGCTCATTAGTCTTCCACTAAGACTAAGTCTTGCCAAAAATATTGTCATTAGACAACCTTGCAAGTTCTTCTCCAAGAATCTTGCATATTGAACAATTCAGTACTTTGTCTTTATAAGTACTTTGACATAAACCAATCAACTTCCTAGATATATATCAATAGATATTAATTCCAAGGATATAAGCGGCTTCTTCGTAAGTCCTTCATTAAGAAACTCTTTCAAATGAACTATATATCAACCACATATATAAGACTAGGAATTAGACTATGCTCCCACTAATTTTCTAGCAAACACAAGTCTCATCTTTGATGAATTTCAAACGATTTAAACACTTCATCAAAATGATTGTCTTAACTCCAAGAAGCTTGCTTCAATCCATCCCATGGATTTCCGCAACTAAACATACTTTATTTGAATTTTCTAGACTATCAAAACCTTTAGGTTATGTCCAATCCATCCTTAAGTTAGTTCCCGTTAAGGAACGCTGTTTTGACATCCATTTGCCAATTTTCATATTCCAAATATGAAGACATGACAATGAGAATTCTAATATCTTAAAGCATGACTACGAGTAAGAAAGTTTTATCATAGTCGAAATATGATTCAACATTTTCACATTTAGTCTGGCTTAAAGAGTATGTTCCTTGCTACCCATGTTAGTTTTCTCCAAGAAAACTCAATTCCATCCTTTGGTTTTTACACCTTAGGTTAGAATGATCAAGTACCAAACTTGATTATAGTACATGGATTGCCTTTTAGATTTTATATGACTCCAAGCCATTAATCTAAATATGAAGCAGACATTGCATCTTGATAGGTGGTAAATATGTCATTCTCAATGAACATTATCTCAATTACTTTCTATTTCGAGAAATCCAATAATTCTTGTTATAGATTGTATCCTATCATATATGCAAGTAACTTGTGTAACTTGAATAAATTTTCACAACACCTTGTGAATCTTTGTTCAACTTCCATCAACGGGTTCAATGTATTTTTCTAGGTCTCAAACCATTCGAGATATATTTTACTCCCACTGGATCTTTTAAAGATAAAAAAATTTATCCAGAAAAGTACCATTATAAGCAACAAACAATTTGTTTCTTATGAGTAAAATAATATCCTCAATTTTCTTAGGATATCCCATGAAAATACATCTATTAGATTTAAGTGTGAGCTTGTCCTAGACAAGTCCTTTCCAAAAGGTCTCACAATCTTAAATCTTTATGAAAGACAAACCAAGTTTTCTTTCTTCCCATATCCCATATGGTTCAATTGAACCTATTTTGATGGAACTCAAATTAGTGTAATTATAGCAATTTTCAATGCATAACCTGTAGATACCCCGAGAGGGCACGGCTTGGCTAGAGCGCGTGTGTTGTTACTAGGATGTCTATTCGTGTTTTATTTGTTTAGAGTCTCCACCTATGTTTTAGAGGAACATAAGAAAAACCTAAAATGTAGCCTAAGTTTGATACGAAAACAGAGATTGTTGTTATGAGGTTCGGGGGTTAGGTTACGAGATGGGAATTACTTAAACACCCATCTCGCCCGACTAATGTCGGTCTTTCTTGATCAAAGTCTACATAAAATAAATGTTCTTCTTGTTCTTGATGATAAAAAAAAAAAAAAAAAAAAAAAAAAGGGGTTTTAAAAAAGTGTTTGGAATTTAGGGAGATGAATCCTTGACCAACTTCAATGGAATGGAGCGATCATTGGTGTCATGTCCCAAAATGATTTGGGTGATTGCACGGTTGATTAAAGTAAAAGGAAGAGATGAAGTAGAGAAGAAGGAGGAAGATGAACTTTTACCTATGCTTCAAAGATCTTCAAACACTTCTTGGTGACTTCCTTGAAAAATCCTTGGAATTGATTTTGGTATAGTTTGTGTAGAGAGAATTCTTTTGTCCAAAAGAGTGCTAAAAAAAGGGTCCTTTGAAAGGGTGGAAAATGGATGTTTTTATAGGTGAAAACAAATGTTTTTGGTGCCAAAACTCACTCACCAAGAAATCTTTCCCGAGCAAAATCATGTAAAATGAGCAAGGGAGGGATTCTTGGACAGGAATCTGTAACTGACGCCCAGAGGCGCGCTTTTCCCACCTTGGGGGCGGATGGCGCGCGCTTCTGGCTCCTATGGTCGGAGGCGCGGGAATCAAAGAAAGCATTTTTGACAGAATGGACTAGAAAGTTAGCCCTGTTATTCAGTTTAGTCCCTGAACTTAACAAAGTCAGTCAGGAACTTAATGGAAGTAACAGAAACTAACGAGAAACACTTAAAAGAGGGAGAAACACGAGATCAACCGTGCAACCGGGGTGAGCGGTCCAAGGCGGGGTGTCTACATAACCCCAATATAAATAATGGAAAATCAATTTGACTTTATCATCTAATGAACCATATCCGATAGGGTTCTACACCTCCACGTAGACACATCATTCCAAAATGGTGCTCTTGGCGGAGTTAATTTGTGAAACAATTTCACAACCTTAAAGATGAGTGTCAGATTCTTGGTTCAATTATTCATCATCACGATCGAATCGGAATCTTTGAATAGTTTTACCAAGTAGTACCAAAAACCTCTTTTAGCATTGCTACTTAATGAACCATATACATCAATATGTATTAGGTGTAAGTTACTAGCCCTTTTACTACTCCTAGTAAAAGATGTCTTGGTCCAAGTAAATAAGATTTGCATATATCATATGATTCAAAATCGTATGACTTTAAAACTCCGTCCCATAGAATTTTAAATATGTTTTTCTCATTTATTTGACCAAAACAATTATGCCTTAAGAATTTAGTTATTTATATTATAGCCTTATTTATTATTTTGTTCTTCAAGATTTAGGATATTTAGATTTATGTATATGATTTAACAATACGATAAAGTAAATCATAATAAATAAAACACTTTTTTTATTCTCAATAAGAAATAAATATCATTCATTATCTTATAACAAAATAATATCTCCTACTTAATGAGTAAAGTCACTTCATAAGTGTTCTACGAACAATGTTGCAACTCTTGCATCATTACCATTCATATATTAACTTTACTTTTCATAAATAGTCTTTCTATTTATTAATTGTTGCACATTTATATAAATGTGAGATCCATATCCGGTATCCAATACCCAATAATTAAAAGTAGAAAGAATAATTTAATAACATAAATATTCCAAGTGGTAGTCTCACTACCATTCTCTTTTTTTGATCATCCAGAATTTTATTGCAATTTTAAATGGTCAATCCAATTGCCACGTTACCAAATTGCATCATTTAGAGTTATAATTTTAGCCACAATTACTTCCTTTAGGCTTGACAACGTTTGTCTTACCTTTATCTTTTAATCCTCTTTCCTTTTAGAAATTCATTAAGTCAAAAATCAAATTTTCGACTTAGATCATCATCTTTCCGTATGACAGTTCAGATATTGAGAGCACAAACATGTCCCATCAATTTTAACTGATTTCAGCAACCAAGAACGATTCAGGATTCTGATTTCAGTTTTCTAAATTCTGAATTGACATCACTTTTCAGGAAACACAGTTTCAAAAACCAGCCATCTGAAACTAGATTCAATTCCAGATTAATTTTAAAACTGACATTTAATTTCAGGAAACACGGTTTCTAAAACCAGCCATCTGATAATTAAATTCAACTCAAAATATTTATCATAAAAGCGGTAGATTTTAAATTTCCAAAATTTACCTTAAAATTGCTTTCCTTTATTCAATTAGGATTTGGTGTTTATGGTGATCCAATCATCATGAACATCAAAAACAAGAATAAACAATTTATTCATGAATCTAAGATCATCTACAAATTAATCAAATTAAATTGTGATGATCATATGGAACATATTAATCAAATTAATATCGTAGTTTAGGTTACTTAGGATTATTAAGAATGTATAATTTCCGTTATTGTTTTAGAACAATTCTTAAGCTCATGATCCAATCAAAGAAATTAATTTCATTCTCTTTAAACTTTGTCATTTTAAAAACAGATCGCAGTAATAAACATAATCAAAGTTTAACATAACATTCTACACAAATATGCAAATAAATATACAACTATATTTCATACCAATCATTTAAGAGATAAATTATTTGTATTTCATAAATACTCCCACTAAATTATATAACCTTCATATACAATAATTGTATAATATAATTTATGTGGGCTAAGATCCATATTTCCCTTGATTTGTGAGTCTGCTTTGGCATGAACCTCAAAATCAAGCTATTTAGGTAGATAACTCCTTATCAATCACATCATTTGTGACTCTTAGATCCTTTATGGGATTTGCGACATCTTATGTCTTACATGTTTTAATCTCATCTTATGCCTTAGACCCATAACTGTTATGATAGCCTAATTAAGTTTAACCACTTTAAACGTATAGACAACCTTTGCCTCATCTTGCTTCTCAAACATAGAATGATATGCCCTGCTTTGACAGATAAACCACACCAAAACTATCAAGGTCATTCACAAGTGTTTAAATCGTGGATGGCATAAAACTTAAAATTTTGAGAAGGTTCTTTCATATAGCATACAACATGTTTATGAGCACATAACATGTAAAGCATCAAGATTAGTCATTAAATTAATCTCTATTATTTTAAACATGATATTTATGTGTCATTAGTTTCTCTATAATTATGAGGATGAGACTATTTGAACTTTGATTATCATCTCCAAATCAAGACAACAAGAAGTGCGGCCGAACTAAGCCATAGACAACCACAATTCCACACTAATTCAAGAAACCAAGAAAGTAGTCCATGTGGCCGAAACTAATCAATAGATGGTCTCGATGAACGTAGGCCAATTGTATTCACAATTCCACATGGATCTCTAAACTTGAATCAAGAACTTTGTTTCTCAATTTTAGCAATTATGAACTCTTCATAATTCTAACTTCGTTTTATCTTTGATTGTGATCAATTTTGGGAAACAATGTCTCGAGAACGTAGGCTAGCCGTCTAAAACTTGATCCAATCTCAGAATTCACAAGACTAAAACAAATAGGAAATTTAAACCCAAAGATCCACCCCGAACCCCAAGCCGCACCCGCACCAGACCAATAGGTCCGGCCGGGTCATCACTTGGGTCCGGTCGGACCTCCTCGGAAAAATCCCAAAAATTTCAAAATTCAAAATTTTGTCTCAAAATTGTTTTTCCCCCGATTCAATTAGGATTTGATGTTCTTGATGATCCAATCACCATGATCATCAAAACCTTGAATAAACCATTTAATCTTGAATCTCTAGATTATCAAAACTTTGACCCAATCAAAATTGATAACCCAAACAATTTTAAATTCACCATAATTTTTATTGCGATTGAATTGTGCGATTAAAGTTACAAAAATAATGAACCACATAAAATGCATAGACCACATATACACCATGAATCTAAATTCAAATAGCATGTTAACACATATAATCCAATTATTATCAACATGATATTATTAAAATAATCATACATGAACGGGGCTCTGATACCACTTTTGAGTTTTGAGGGTTCATGTGGAGCGGAAGACGGCAATAAAATCAACAAAACCCTAAGCCCAAAGATCCATTCATGATGATTAAATTAATAGCAAGATGAATTTAGAATACTAACCATATTGAGCATTTAAAATTTTTTGGATCTTCAAATCTTCAAGTCTTCAAGCTTTAAGATTTGATCTCCTCGTTCTTCGCGTTCTTTGAATCAGGATCACAGGAACACGAACTTGAGATGTTAAAACAAACATCCTCTATGTATATCCACACGCGAACGAATATCTAGAACCATTCTAGATCTGGATTACTAGACCCATTAGAAAACACGATTTTCTAATCTTCAAAGGCTATATGAATTTTGGTGTTCTTGAGCTTTTGATTCTCAATCTAGGCTCAAGAATATGTTTCTCAAACATATGTATTGCATTAGTTTAATGGCTGGTGAAAGATGATTATTTATACTAAAAAATCCTTAACCCTTAAGGACTCTTGAGACCTAATCCCGTCACCCAATTAAACTTACCAAAATCTAGCTCCAGGAACTCTGGCACGGTCGTGCTCACCAAATGGCATGGCCGTGCCACTTGGTCCGAGCCCGTTCTGCCGAAATTGAATTCTGGCACGGTCGTACTTGTTAATCGGCACGGTCGTGGTTTATAACTGGCACGGCCGTGCCCGCCAGAAACTCAGTTTTTACATTTTCTTGATTCGTTCTTTTTTGTGTGACCCCATAGGATTATATTAAGTTGGTAATGAGTCAAACCAAGGTCAAACCCATAAGTCATGAGCGGACTCAAGCAACCCATCATGACTACCCAATTAATATAAGTTAACAAAGTTCGTTATCCTCATAGAACATATCACAATCCTTTTGTCAAACGATATCATTTTGAACATAAGTCATGGTCCACGTCAACTTATATTGTTCAATGCTTTCTCGATCTTGAGTGGATTGATTATGAGAAAATGACATTGATCACATCAATTCATTTGAGCGTGACCACGCATTTCATCAATCTCACTCTACGAGTGGCCTAAGCAGATATCTCTCTTGAGGAGGGACAAATTCTATCTTGACTTATCATTCTTCCCTACAAGAATTCGATTATTCCAATCATAGCCTTTATGACTACCTGGTTAAGGGTAGCGGTTGACTACGCCAAACATAATATTCATTATGTGGAAGACCATGATAATCTCAGGTCTAAGGATATCAAATGATATAACTATATGAGATTTAATTATGACAATCGACCATGACGTAAATCTCATAGGTGGGTCATGTCCAGTACTTGTTCTCCAACAAGTACTCATAAGTTTAATTTGTATCACGTACACATGATCATCATATGATCATCGATTAAACTTATACTAGTTCTTCATAAGTACTAGGGACGGAGAATATTATAATAAACATGTAAAACGTATAATAATTCAGGGTTGTTATCTCTATAACAAATGAGAACATGATGTAACCGAAGGCCTTTCTCAAAAGCCTAGGGCATAATCTCCAAACACTGTAAGGGCTTTACAATCGAACCTAGGGGCGGGGCATTTTCAGTGAGTAGCCCACTTCCTCTTTCTTTCCGGAAGGAATCATTCTTTCTCAATCAAAATGCCTGAAATGGATAAATTCACTTATTTTTTCACAATTCTTCTTCTCATGCCTTTTCCTCTTGACTTTCTATAGTGTGATATTATAACATACTTCTTCCGTCACAGTTTAATGTTTTTACTTTCCTTTTTGATATGTCTCAGTTTAAAGTCTTTAGTTTCTTTGTTCCTTAAATGATAAAGGATGAATAGTGTTTGGATAATCTTGTCTTCATAAAGTTCATATATTACCAAAAAACCATCACTTACCTATCTATTTTTCACTCACTTGCTTTCTAAATTGACAATTATATTCTCCACCCACTACTATTATTGGCTCAAGTTTGCATTGATTCTTTAATAAGCATGTAAAGTCAAACTAAAAACCTTAAACAGGGACGGAGGGAGTATTTATTTAGAAGAATATGCATATATTTTTATTTTTTTTGAAGATAGTTAATTATGTATATGTGTGGGTGGAGGGGGATGTAGTTTTGATTGTGTCAAAATACGTTTACCCTTAAAGTATATACGGAATATCACTTTACACCCTGAACGTAATTTTGTCTCAAAATAACACTTTAATTAATATTTTATCCCACTTCACACCTTAGCATCTAACGAAGCTAGAAATTTAACGCAATTTGAACATGAGCATGTAACATGACGATTTTTTAATTAACTTTTTATCTCACTTTACACCCTAGCATCTAACAAAGTTAGAAATTTCATGTAATTTGTTCATGAACATGTCACATGAGGGATTTTTGATAATTTTCCTGGACGAGAGAAGGGCATAAAATATTAATAATACTTATATATCTTATATAAATAAGAAAATTTAATATTAAATAAAATGGTAAATTAAAGGTCAATCACAAGTAAAATTAGAATGATCAAAATAGCCCTTACATGACATGCACTACGCACATGATCAAATTTCGTTAAATTTTTAACTTCGTTAAGCACTAGGGTATACAATGAGATGAAATGTTAATTAAAGTGTTACTGTTGGACAAAATTGCGTTCAATGTGGTAATTGAGATTGCATGTATAACAGAGGGTAAGAGTATTTTGGCTTTTTAATTGAATTAAATATTTTCATGTCCATCTATTCAATTTAGGCCAAGTTAATTTAGTACTCCCTATGTACCTGACTAATGTTCTTAGTTTGATTTTACGCGGAGATTAAAAAAAAATGTTGTGAGTATGAAAAGTGAAGTATGAAAAAGTAGGAGAGAGAAAGTGGGTAAAAAGTTTTTGTTGTGAGAATGACAAGTGAGCCCTGTTGTCCATTTTAGGTAATAAAGCAACTAAAAATCTTAGTCTGAAATAAACTAAAAAGGAATGTAAGAATCTTAATCGGGACAGAGGGAGTAATCATTTTCATTCACCCTAATTAAAGTAGGGTGTAGCGCATATGTGCATAAATTAAAATAGACTTTGAAGGCATATCTAACATTGAACTCTTAAGTATCAGGTTATAAACATCATTTTTATTTTATTTTTTGGTGGGGGTGTGGGGGGGGGATTTTTGTTTCTTTTGGAACCTTTTTTTTTTCATTAATTTTTCTATCATTGTACATAAAAACACAACAAGAAGGAAAATGCTACGGATTAGACGGAAAAATCTGTGGCCAATATAGGTAATTTGTCTCTAAATTATGATCAGCTACGGTAAAATTAGAGTCGTTCTTATGTAGAACGCGTTCTACACTAGCGTTAGTGTATAACGTGTTCCTAGATAAAAACGACTCCGCTCATTACAGACCGGGCTTATTATATTGGCCGGTAGATCCAAACGTCGTCGCTCATATGGAAGAAAATCTGAAAAATTTTATGCTTGTTTCATCAATTGAGTCACTTAGATTAACTTTTAATGGATTAATCGATCACCAGGCATATATATATATATATATTAAAGTTGGTGAGGAGAGCTATGGTGTTGCCACATAGACAAGTCTTAGAGGAAGGTTGCATTTGGTGTTGCCACATCATTACCACTCTTATAAATAAGAGACTTTTCAAATTCTTTTTCTTAGCTAATAGTATTAGTTACTATATACGGTAACTATTATAGTTCACTACTATATTAACTAAAACTTATAATAGTAATAGTTACTATAATAAGTAACTATTATAGTTAACTACTATAGTTAACTAATACTTATAATAGTAATAGTTACTATAATAGGTAACTATTATAGTTAACTACTATAGTAACTAATACTTATAATAGTAATAGTTACTATAATAGGTAACTATTATAGTTAACTACTATAGTAACTAATACTTATAATAGTAATAGTTACTATAATATGTAACTATAATAATAGTTAACTACTAATAGTTAACTATTATAGTTAACTACTAATAGTTAACTATTATAGTTAACTATATTACTCCCTACGTCTCAGAGTAAGAATCATACTTTCTATTTTAGTACATCATAGAGTAAAAGTCTTTTTCAAAAAATAGCAAAGAATATTTACTAGTCATCTCACTCAATCTCTCTCTTACTTACTTTTATACTTACAAAACCAATCAACTTATTATTCTCTCACACTCATTCTCTCTCCTAATTTATTTTTACACTCACAACACTTATTTACTTCTATCATTTCTTAATCTCCATGCAAATAAGAGGTAGGACTCTTACTCCGGGACAGAGGGATTAATATTTAACTATTATAGCTAACTAATACCCTTAATAGTATTAGTTAATTATAATAGTTAAATATAATTGTTAACTATAATAGTTACTATATAAGTTAATTATTATTATTAATAATAGTATTAGTTAATCATAATTGTTACAATATATATTAACTATTACTATTAATTATATTATTTAATCATAATAGTTACTATATATGTTAACTATTACTATCAATACCATTAAGTTTTTTGAAATATTCATACAACAAACTTAAATGTACTTTTAAATTAATTAAAAAACA
Source organism: Campanula takesimana (assembly GCA_026119855.1). Classification (NCBI taxonomy): domain Eukaryota; kingdom Viridiplantae; phylum Streptophyta; class Magnoliopsida; order Asterales; family Campanulaceae; genus Campanula; species Campanula takesimana. The sequence continues at coordinate 772,507 of JAOWBW010000115.1, read as the reverse complement.
TATTTATTACAACTATGTACAACCAAAGCTATGAAAATGTTTTGATTAATTTAAAATATACATATATTTTTAAATAAAATTATTATGTTAATTTATCAATTAAAAACATCAAAAAAAAGAAAATACAAAAACATTAACAGAATAGATTCCCGTGCGGAGCACGGGTTACCTAATAGTAAAATTAAAGAAAGGCAGACATTTGATCAAGGTCAAGGCAGGCAAACAAAGGCAAGACAATAGCTTAGGCAAGGCATAAATTAAATCAATAACATGCATATACAAATAAATGAGAAGGCATAAAAAATGAAAGACAAGGCAGCAGGCATTCATCAAGTACAATGTAGACAAACAAATGCAAGGCAAAAAATAAAAGCAGGCATAACTAACAATAACAACAGGCATATTAAAATGAATGAGAAGGCATAAAAATTACATAGGCAAAGGCATACAAACAATGGGAAGGCATAAATCAAATTGATAACAGGCATATTTAAATGAATGGGAAGGCATAAAAATGAATGGGGAGGTAGGCATTTGATCAAGGCCATGACAAACAAACAAAGGCAAGACATACAAAAATGAATGAGAAGGCATATTAAAATGAATGAGAAGGCATAAAAAATACATAGACAAAGGCATACAAACAATGGGAATGCATAAATCAAATTGATAACAGGCATATTTAAATGAATGGGAAGGCATAAAAATGAATGGGGATGCAGGCATTTGATCAAGGCCATGGCAGATAAACAAAAGCAAGGCAACGACTTAGGCAAGGCATACAAAAATGAATGAGAAGGCATAAAAAAATGAAAGGCAAGGCATAAAAATTGAAGACAGGGCATACAAACAAAGTTTGAGGTTATTTTGAACTGGTTGTTCCTTCATTAACCGGTTTACGGTTAATGAACCGCGCGTTTTTATGCATTCTACTAATATTTACAAGTTTGCCACCGCTCAATTTAAAAACACGTTTTACACTAACTTAGTGTAAAACAAGTTTTTCCCAAGATTTTGTGGTAAAATTGTGTAGCTAATATGTAGATCAATAAAATGATTTTTTTGAACAAAAAAAGATGTTCGTATTAGTTTAAATTGTAACTGAAAACAAAAGAAAAGTAGAAAAAAGACATTTGAAATGTTTGCCGCTCCCAAAATAGAATTTTGAGCCCTTCACCATTTGAAATGTTTGTTGAAAGTGAAAAAGGCGTATTAATTATATACTTATTATATATTCTTTCCGTCCTAAATTGAATGTCCGAATAACTCTCAAATTTTCTCTTGATCAAGATTAAATTTGAAAAAAAATCGGACATTCAGTTATGGACATAATACTATTACTTTTCTATCTTAAAAATTAATGTTCAAATTTACTTTTAGTTAAAAATAATCTTTTATACTCCTATTAGATAAAAGAAACGTGAGTAGTGAGAAAGAGAAACCAAAATCATGAAAAAGAATACTATCTCCGTCCTATTTTAAGAGTCAAAAAATAGGTGGGTTCAAGAATTAAGAAAAATGTGATGTGTTGTGAGTGTTGATAGTTGGGTAGGAGAAAGAATGTGGGATAGAGAAGAGTTAGTAGATTATTTTTGTGAGTATGACATGTAGGACCCACTTTTCATTTTAGAAATTTGACTCTTAAAATGGGACGCTATTTTAGGAAATTTTTGACTCTTAAAATGGGACGGAAGGAGTACAAATTTAGTCATCGAGGGATAAAGAAATCTTTTTAAGTAAAAAAACGAAGAAAGTAATCATGAGTCATGACAAACTAATACTCCTATACAGTTATTGTCCCCATAACGAGTGGCCCAGTAATAAAGTCAAGCCTCACACATTCGGTGAGTGCTAGGGTTCGATCTCTTTCTTCGCCTCTTTATGGCGTGGACATTGTCAAAAAAAAAAAAATATATATATATATATATATATATATATATATATATACACATTTATTTCGCATGTGTCTTCCACGTGGTTAACAAATTGATTAATCTGAATTTTACAGTATATTTCATTTGAGTGTGAAAAAAAGTTGAAGATGAAGAGAATATATATATATTTTAACCCCGTAATCTGTAGTACTCCCTTTATCCCATAAAGATAATCCTATTTTTTCATTGTTATTATGAAAGAACTTTGAGCAATAATTAAGGTTACTTTTAATTATCTTAATGTGAATCTAAACATTAATATTGATATTATTTATAATGGTGTATCAATAAAAAATTTACATTTTCGTTAAAATAATTAAAAGTAACTTTAATTATTGCTTAAAGTGTGGTAAAAACAAAAAAAGTAAGACTATCTTTTTAAAAACACAGAGAGGGAGTATTTTTTAACCCACTCAAATTAGAAATATTTTCATTTGATATTTTAAAACTAATAGTAATAATAGGGGGACTCAATCATGGGTACTTTTTCAATGACACTCTCCACACATCATTTTCTAGGTGCAACCATATTTTCAATACTACAAAACTGTCATTATTTCAAAGTGTCCATAATATTGTAAATACACCATAAACATGTAAGTTCACCCACCCTACTGTTAGGACTAATCTAATATTTTATATAATACAAAATAATATAACAACGAATATAAATTTTATTAAAAACTGAAATCAAAATAAACTTGGAGATACAACACAATTGATTGAATATATGGTTGAATAGAGGCCTGCTATGCAGTGTCCTAAGACAAATTTTGTCTCCGCTTATGCTGCAGATTCATGCGTTTGTCTTGAGGATGCAACTATCCAACTTGTTCCCTGGCGAATCTACTTTAAGCTTTCAGAATAGATAGAAGGACGTATCAGGATTTAGGAGGGTTAGACGAAGTCAATTCATACATGGTAGAGAAGAAGTAATATGAATGACTCAATTTATTAATGATAATAGGTTACATATTTATAGGGTTATATAGAATGTTCTAGAGTCCTAGTCTAGCTTCATGTACAAGATACAATCTCCTAATTGATATATACAATATCTAGGTTTAATATCTAAAAGATATTTTCAAAATATACTTGGAATATATATTAATATTCCTTATACCCTCCCGCAAGATGGACGATCCTTGGATAAGTCCAATCTTGGAACGAAATTAGATGAACCGGGTGTGATGAAGCAGTTGAGGTGGATGAGTTCCCGGATGCGGGTGGTGTTGCCGTGATGAGTCTGGCAAAGGTTGAAGCACGCGGTGTTACCTTGGTCGTCACCATTGTAGGAGTTGTACCCCTCACGCGGAAGATAAAGTGGTCATCAGAATGACGAGGTTGTAGAGGTACCTTTAGAGTTTTTACGTCATAAGGACAGTTGTGTGAAGAAGAGCCGACAGAGGTTATTCGGCATGAGGGTGTGTTGTCGATGATGCAGCAGGTGGTGTGGTTTGGTGTTGACCACCGGGTAGAAACCATAAGAGGTTTAGGGTGGTGGTATGAGGGATGATGGAGTAGAGGTGGGGTTAGGTATCACAGGAGGCAAGGAGGTTGTGCCTCTAAGGTTTCAAAAAGGAGGTTTGTTGAAGAATAATTCCAGACCTAAGTTTGCTGGAGTAGGGTAAGGAAGGGGGGAAGAGGGGGTGTTTGGGTAAAAGGTTGAGGGTGGGTGAAGATAAGGGTGTGAGTGAGGGTCCGGGCGGATTGTGTAGGTGATCCGGACGGGTAGTTAGGGGAGCCCGGGCGGGTGTGTGGTGAGGGTTTGGCCAGACTGTGAAGGGGATCAGGACGAGTTCTCTGGGTAGGGGGTTATCGGGGAGGATTGTGTTTGCTTTTGCGGGAGTGGGGATGGGTAATGGGGGTGGGGTGAGGGTAGGGGGAATCGACATGGTTGGGTGCCGAGGGTTAGGATGAACAAACAAAAAGGAAAGATAAAAATATAAAAGGGTTTCGGCTATGAGGGATGAGCCGAGGGTGGTATGAGGTGGTGGGTTGGTATGGTGGGTGGTGGTTTAAGTGTGTGGAGAGAGAGTGGGGGTGGCGGGTTGAAGTGGCTGGAGATAAACAAAACAAATATGGTTTCGGGAGTGAAGGTTTAGCCGATGGTGATAGAGTGGTGATGGGTTTTGCCACAGTAGGTGGTGGGTGTGGCAATTGGGTGTTTTCCAGGGCGGTGGGGATGGAGGTGGGGAGAGGGGTGGGATTGAGGCGATGGTGGGGGAGAAGATGGTTAGGGTTTGGTGTCGGCTAGGGTTGGCCAACAAAAATTTTATGGTTTCGGCAAAGGGAGGGGGGTTTGCCGAGGGGTGTATAGATGGTGATGGGAGGGTGAGGCGGCTATAGATTGTCGCTAGTGGTGGTGGGTGACATTTGTTTGGGACTAAAGTAAGGAAATAAGAAAAATAAGATGGGATTGAGAAGGGTGTGACGGCTAGGATTTACCACATGGGGTGGTAGGTTCGGCATGAGGGGGTGTTTGCCGTGGGTTATTGGTGAAGGAAGAAGATGGCGATGGGGTTGGTACACCAAGGGTGGTGGTGTGGCTAAGGGTTTTTCCACATAGGGTGAGGAGAATAGGGAGGTGGGGTGGGGGAGAGTTTGATGGTGGTCAGGATGGAGGTTTGATTGGGGGATGTGGGTTATAGGTTTTTCGGCATGGAGGTGTTGCCTTGTACAAAGAACAAAGGGAAAAGGGTTTCAGCTAGTAGGGTTTTGCTGAGGATGATGTTTGAAGATGGAGGATTTTGCGGCTGCTAGGAGTTGAGCCGGTGGTGGTGATGTGTCGCAGATGGTGAAGGCAGGTGATGGTGGAGATATAGTGGGTGATGGTGGGGATAGGGTGGGGCGGCCAGGGTTTGCCGCTAGGGTTTTATAGGTGGGTGGCGGAAGATGATGGGATGGGACGGCTAGGGTTTTGCCGCTAGGGTTTTGGTGGAGAAGTCCTATATGGATCTTTTTGCTCTAGTACCATATTAGGATTTAAGAGGGTTAGACGAAGTCAATTCATACATGGTAGAGAAGAAGTAATATGAATGACTCAATTTATTAATGATAATAGGTTACATATTTATAGGGTTACATAGAAAGATCTAGAGTCCTAGTCTAGCTTGTTGTACAAGATACAATCTCCTAATTGATATATATAATATCTAGGTTTAATATCTAAAAGATATTTACAAAATATACTTGGAATATATATTAATATTCCTTATAGGAGGAAGAAGATGATGGAATTTTTCTGTGTTCTCAATACACAATCTGGTGATGATTTTATAGGCGGTCAAAGTTTGAATCTTGAACAAACATGATTTTGCAGACAAAACTGCCTATGCAATTGCAAGTGTTTGAAAGACAGTTATTTTCAAAATTTGTGTCTGAAAAAAACGTTATATGTTTATATCAAAAAAAAATTAAGTAATATTAAAATTGTTAACATTATTAAATAAAAATTAATTGGATCAGGAGACACCAAGAGCTCCAAGGCCCAAGGTCCTATCTTTGACTATTAATATATTTATATATTAATCACAAAATAGAAAGTCCACTAAGCCCAATCATTTGGTCCATCATCAAATTAATAAGTCCAATAACTTTACACTTATAAAGACTCTTCATTTTCCATTTTTTTTTCCAATGTGTGATAAAATCACACATACAAGTTCCAACAAACCCCACATTTTCTATTCAAACTCTAATAATATCCCACATTTGAATAGAAAATAAGATAAATCACGGAACTTATTTTACTATCTCTAAGAAACAAAATATGATATGCATCGGAAAAGGTGTCTTTTGGACTTGAACCTTTCGTAGTGAGTACTAATCGGATTTACTTTGTGGGTAGTGAACTTGTAGTCTTGAACTAACCACGTTTTGTAGTAAATAAAGACATTAAATATCACACATATCATATTTACACATATTTCAATTCTTACGGTTGTGTTCATTTCGGTCATGAACTAAATCCGTCTTCATGAAAATTTTACAGAACGTAGTCATCTCGGTTCTCAAAGATGCGACCCCACATCAATCTCATATAGGTAATGCTTATCAGGAATAATCTGTATTTATTCCACTTTATAGATATTAGCATTATCAAGAATAAAAATTATTCAACCCTTATACGTCAACGGAAAACACACTTTAATTTTATCATAGGAATTAGCATTTATGTGTGTTTTATGCTCCTTAAGTCTTCTTTAACTAGTTTGCCTTTTGAACCTAGACCATGGGATCTCTAATATTGCTAGGTTAGGTTTCCGCCAATTAATGACTCATTGTATTGGCTTTAAGCCCATTCCCCTCGATGTAAACACTACTTGCTCTCTATTTAAGCCTTTTGTCAAAGGATCTGCTATATTTTCCTTTGACATTATATAATCAATGAAAATAATTTCATTCTTTAGCAAGTCTCGTATTTTTTTGTGACGATGTTTTATATGCCTTGATTTGCCATTATATATTTGGTTATTTGCTCTTGTAAGAGCAGTCATACTATCATAATGTATGCAAATGGAAGTAACTGGCTTTGGCCACAATGGAATACCCTCTAAGAAATTTTTGAACCACTCCGCTTCCTCACCGGCTTTATCTAAGGCTACAAATTTTGCTTCCATAGTCGATCGTGTATTCATTGTTTGTTTTGATGATTTCCAAGACACACCTGCACTACCAAGTGAAAAAACATAACCACTTCTGGATTTACTTTCAGAATTGTTGGAAATCCAATTAGCATCACAATATCCTTCTACACAGGAGGATATTTTGTATAATGCAATCCATAAGTCATTGTATGTTTTAGGTATCGCAATAATCTCACTAATGCATACCAATGATCTTGTCCAGGATTATGTGAGTATTGACGAAGTCTACTCACAGTATATGCTAAATCTGGTCTTGTACAATTCATATTATATACATCAAGCTTCTAAGAACTTGAGTATATTTTAATTGTGCCACACTTTCTCCTTGATTCTTCTTAAGGTGACTAGAAGGATCAAAAGGTGTAACGACCGGCTTATCATTATAATGTCCAAATTTTCTAAGGATTTTTTCAATATAATGAGACTGACTAAGTTTGTAACCATCAGAATTCTTTTGAATTCTAATACCAAGAATTACATCCGCTACCCCCAATATCTTTCATATCAAACGTGGAGTGCAACATTAATTACATCCTTGCTAGTTCCCATAATTAGCATATCATCAACGTATAAACATATAATGACATATCCATATTTATATTGTTTAATATAAACACATTTATCACATGCATTTATTTGGAAACCATTTGATAAAATGTATTATCAAACTTTTCATGCCACTGTTTTGGAGCTTGTTTAAGGCCGTAAAGTGACTTAATCAATTTACAGACCTTATTTACTTCTCCTTTAACAACAAACCTTTCAGGTTAATGCATATAAATTTCTTCATCTAATTCACCATTTGAAAACAGTTTTTACATCCATTTGGTGTATTTCCAAAGAATGAACTGCTGCTATTGCAATTAACAGTGAATAAGTATCAAAGAAATAAACACCTTCCTTTTGACGATAACCTTTAGATACTATACGAGATTTATATTTTTCTATGGTACCATCTGGTCTTAATTTTCGTTTAAAATATCCATTTATGCCCAATTGGTTTATGTTCCGGAGGTAAATCAACCAATATCCATGTGTTATTTTGCATAATGGAATCCATTTCACTTTGAATAGCTTCCTTCCAATAAGGTGCTTCGGATGATTCCATAGCTGCCTTATAAGTTTGAGGCTCATCTTCAACAATAAATATCATAAAATCATGTCCAAAATCTTAGGCCATTTTTCCCCTTTTACTTCGTCTAGGTTCTAGATTTTCTTCTTGAACCGTAGATGTGTCAACTTCATTTTGAGACATTGTTTCATTAAATGTTATTTTTCTTTGATAATTTTCTTTATCTTTGTAAGGAAATGTAGTCTCAAAAAATTCTGCTTCAGCGGATTCTATAATTTTGTTCTTATGTATATTATCCACTTTATACTCATAAACCAAAAACTTATAGACTGCACTATTTTCAGCAGGGCCTAAATAGATGCAATCTATTGTTTTTTGGTCCAAGTTTAATCCTTTTTGGTAATGGTATTTGAACCTTAGCAAGACAACCCCACACTTTCATTCTTTTACAGATAGGTGATGGATGTGTTTCTACCCATCCAAATTATATACTGAGCGACATAAACCGACTTGGTTAAATGGGACCCATATACTCTGGGCCCACACACCTAAAGGCATGTACCGAGAAGCCCATTTACAAAGAAGCCCGTAAAGATTGGGGCTAGGGCCGACATCAATTAGGCCGAGCAGGCAGCTCTTGCCTAGGCCGAGTTCAAGAAGCCTAGTCCCTAGTCGTCCTTAATAACGAGCCGGGCTAGATGACGGGCCGAGTTATATCAGAAACCTCCCATTATTATAGGGAGTCCACTTACAGATTTCTATTACAACTCTAGCACTAAAGAATCCTTATCTAAACAAGGATATCTCTTCTACAAGATAACTGGGATATCATCATCCTTATCAGAAGACTATGTCCAAGGAATACGAGTCCCACAACAATACGGGCTCCCTGGATTTTCTAACAAGTCAGGACTCATTCACCCACGCCTATATAAACAGGTCCTCTATATAGGAAACGGGTAATGAACTCTTTTGGCTCTAAACTATAGTCAATTGATTTCTCTTTGATTCTCAAACAACCCGAATTCTTATTCTCACGCCGGAGGGCCTTTGCCAGTGAAGCCCCGGCGTAGTTTACGTTTGTTCATTGTGTGCAAATCCGAACGGAGAAGTTCTCATTGCTGGATTTATCCGAACCGCTAGACGAAAGCTGATCCGTTACGTTTTTGGCAGCATCAGTTTGGTTCCGATGCCGGGAAACGTACAATCAGAGAATTTTCTAGCCGGATAACCACAATTTCCTCATGTCTGGAATTCGCGCCGACGGTCAGGAGGTTAGCGTCACACCAGATGTTAACCTCAATCCTCCCCCCTAATAGGGCGAATAACAATGCTTCATTGAATCAAGGGCTCCCTCATCCACCTCAAGGAGGCGGAATGCACACACGCTCTAGAGGACCGCCACCTGAGATTACTCACCAATATAGATGGAGAAGGCGAACCACTTCACACCCTCAGAATACAGAAGCCGGTCCATCTAGGCTGCCACCAATTGATCGCAGAGAGTTACTGCGGTAAAACCTCTCAACCCTCCAACAGCTAGCCGACGGTCAAAGGGCTTTGCTAGAATTCGACCCTAATCATTCCTTGGCACCCTTCGCCCAGCCCTCTGGCACTAGAGGAGCTCTGGGAGATGGAGAGAGGAGCAATCGTAGGGAAAACCCGCGTACTAAGGACAGACGTCATCAGGAACCACGTGATACACCCCCTGGAAACCGAGCTGCTCCACCAAGCCGTCTGGAGGCTGACTCGGCCCGGTTAATAATGGAGGAAGAGATCTGAGAGATCAAATAAACCGGAGGAGATAAGAAGAGGCAGAATCTCCGGATATAAGAATTCTAGGAGAAAGGCGGCAATGGGAAGATCAACGCCAAGCCCCACCAAGTCAGGCACCACCTCGCCGTACTCTACCAAGACGACCTCTAGAAGATCCAGAGATAAGCCGAGTCACTGGAAAAGGCCGAGATAGAGAAATAGAGAGGCCTATGAGCTCTCATCGCAGCTCAGGAATAAGCGAAAGGCTTATAATGGACCTACAGGAGAGGTTAGATAATATAGAAATGAACCAAGGGCAGAGAAAGACCAAGACTCATTAAGATGCTATGCGTCCCTGTACGCTATGGATCAAAGATTCCCCACCTACTCCCCAATTAAAACTTCCCCACTTGGACAAATACTCCGGTAACTAGGACACTTTGGATCACCTCCAACCTTTTGAGGCCATGATGGCATTATTGTCCAACCAAGACGATGTACTTTGCAAGGCCTTTGCTAGTACCTTGACTAGAGCAGCCAGATCTTGGTTCATGGACCTAGAAAGAGGAATCATTGATTCTTTCTCCAAATTAAAGATGGGATTCATGGAATATTTCGCTACTGTATGAGCGAGAAAGAAAAGGTTGTCAGACCTAGCCAATATAGTCCAAGGGAAAAACGAGTCGACTATGAGCTTCTATAATCGATTCAGAAACCTGGCCGACTCGATCGAAGAGCGACTCACCGACCGGGATATCATCACGTGTTTTACTAATGGGCAAAGATCAGACGATCCCACTCATGAGTTATCAGTGAAAGAACCCCTCACCAAGTTTGAACTGTACCACGTGTCTTATGCGACGGCCACGGTGGAAGAAAAAAGAAGTGGATGTCCGGTGACCGAGATAGGGAAAGAGGGTGAGAGAGAAATCCGCCTCCTTTTGACTCGGCCCAGGGCACCAATGGAGGTGGAAACCGAGGGAAAAATAGAACGAGAGGGACCGAGGTCTTCACCCCCCTCACAAAGCTGATCTCCGAGATAATGAACGTGGTGAATCTTCCTGATCCAAAACCCCTAAAAGACAACCCAAAATTCCCAAGGGACACGAGCAAATATTGTGCCTACCATAGGGATAACGGGCATGAGACAGATAATTGTTACGCCCTGAAGAAAATATTGTAAAGATGGGCTGATCAGGGGAAGCTTAATGAATTCATAGCAAAGAAAGATAACAAGCACCCAAGGGATGACGAGAAGGAAGATAACGGAGGAGATAGACCACTATGGGCGAAGTTGATCGAAGTCATAAGAGAGGAAATCCCTTCAAACACGAGGCTAAAAGAGCATATCTACGAGTTAAGTAAAGTCTATCACATCCCCCTTGGATTCATAAAGGGGAAGAAGTGATCAGCTTTTCTCCAAATGAACTAGCTAGAAACAGGGCAATGAGGGAACAGCCTTTGGTCATCACAGGCAGGATTGATAACTGCGAATCTGAAAGGCTCCTAATTGATTCAGGAGCCACCAAGGATGTGCTCTACTACAAAACCTTCAAGGAGATGGAACTACCGGATACCATGCTGACACCATACAACGGAAGACTTGAAGGATTCACAAATCACAAAGCCGAGGCAAAAGGGACCGTGAACCTAGTGCTGGAAGTCGGTGAATACCCCTATAAGACCTCGGCAACAATCACGTTCATCGTTATGGACTTGGCAAGTGATTACCATGCCATCCTCGGCTCCCCTAGTCAAGGAAAATTGGGAATGGTTGCTTCCCTCCCTCACCAAAGGGTAAAGTTCCCGACCCCAGAAGGCATAGGATGTGTCCTCGGCAACCCCAAACATTTCTTGGAACACGTGATGAGATCCAGGAAAGCAAAAACCAAGATGGAGATTGACACTTCAGAAAGGAATATTACTATATCGAAGTCAACCACGGTCACGTCATCAGCCCCCAACATCGGCGTGATAACAGTAGACATGCCTGAGGAATGGGTAGTACTGGATGATGATAATGGCATGACGGAGACCGAGGTGACCTATGGGTTGGACGGTTTTGGCTGTATTTCCATGAACGCAGCTTTGGACGAGCCGAATGACTCGACCCTCGCCCTCGTCCCAAGCTCGGGGGCCACGATACCTACAACACCCACCCGCATGGATGCCGAGAAAGACAGAATCCTGGACATGGAGAATTTGAGTCTAGTAGGCAAGGACAAGGAGAGAGTCAAACAGATCATTGTGGAAACCTTGGAATTCAGAGACGGTCCTGAACTAAGACCAGTTGACCAACTAGACGAGGTCATAATCAACCCCGACTACCCGGACCAGAAGATAAAGATTGGGAAATAACTCCCCTAAGAAGAAAGAGAGGAGCTCGTCAGCCTACTTAAAAACAACTTGGATGTATTTGCATGGAGGGTAGAGGATATAGTCGGGGTCAAAGAAGCCATAGCTCTCCACAAACTGGAGGTTGACAAGTTTTTCAAACCGGTCAAGCAGGGAAGAAGAGTCTTTTCCACAGATAAAGAGAAGGCAATAGAGGTCAAGGTAGATAAGTTTATGAAAGCCGGAATCATCCGAGAAGCAACATACCCCGAATGGCTAGCTAATGTCATCATGGTGAAGAAACAGAATGGCAAGTGGAGGATGTGTGTTGACTTCACAGATCTCAACAATGCTTGCCCGAAAGATAGCTATCCCCTTCCCAGAATCGACAAGTTGGTTGACTCCATTGCTGGACACCAAACTCTGAGTTTCCTGGATGCTTATTCTAGTTACCACCAAGTCAAGATGGGCGAGGACGACATTGAAAAGACCGTCTTCCAAGCAGCAGGTGTAATGATGCCCTTCGGCCTCAAGAATGCCAGAGAAACTTATCAGAGGATGGTGAACAAAGTATTCAAATCCCAGATTGGTTGGAACATGGAAGCCTACATAGATGACATGGCATTCAAGACCAAGTCAGGAAGTCACGTCCCTGATCTGACCGAGACCATAAGAAACTTAAAGGCCAACGACATGAAGCTCAACCCTAGTAAATGTGTATTCGGGGTCACGGCATGCAAGTTCCTCAGCTTCATGGTGTCGCAGCGAGGCATTGAGGCAAATATGGAAAAGATCCAAGCTCTTGTCGACATGAAAGAACCGACATGTGTGAAAGAGGTTCAAAGGCTAAATGGAAGAGTAGCCGCCCTGGGAAGGTTTATCGCCAAGTCGACAGAAAAGTCACTCCCATTCTTCAAATCTTTGAAGGGAACTAAGGACTTCGCCTGGACCCCAGAATGCTCGACATCGTTCCAACAATTGAAAGAATACTTGGGTTCTCCTCCACTGCTCAGCAGTCCATTTATGGGAGAAACACTTTCTATCTTCCTTGCAGGAACTGATAGGGCAGTGGCGGCTGTACTAGTTTGAGAAGATAACGGAGTTCAGAAGCCGGTTTACTATGTGAGCAAAGCACTGTCAGAAACCGAGTCGCGGTACTTTAATCCGAGAAGATTGTGTACGCCTTGGTGATAGATGCTTGAAAGCTACGTGCATACTTCTCTGCTCATCCTATCACGGTTTATACCGACGCGCCACTCAGAAAGATACTCCATAAGATGGACAGCTCAGGCCGAATACTCAACTAGTCCATTGAATTGACCGAGTTCGACATAACCTACAAGCCGAGGAAGACATTGTTGGCACAGCCTCTAGTGGACTTTTTAGTCGAGACCGCGTTCTCAAGGGAACACATGCCGACAACTAGGAAGAGGAAGTTTTCCATGGATAGAGAACCTCTAGAAGAGCTTCCAGGTGATTGTTGGATCTTATACACAGATGGATCAACGACAAAAGGAAGAAGTGGAGCCGGGGTGTATTTAATAAGTCCAGGCGGCGAACATGTAGCCCGTGACTTCATTAGATTCAAATTCCCAGCTTTAAACAACCAGGCAGAATACGAGGCCTTGGTCTTGGGAATAGAAAGGGCAAAGTTCTTTGGTGCGAATAAACTGGTGGCCTACAGTGATTCCCAACTTGTGGTAAATCAAGTGAAAGGGGAGTACAACACCGAGAACCACATGCTGACTAAATACAGAGACCTCGTTCTGAATTTGACCAAGAATTTGGAGTTCTGGGAAATAAGGCAAGTAGGACGAGAACACAATCAGGAGGCCGACTTATTATCTAAGATGGCCACGTCAGAAGAAACAAATCCTTTAATCATATATGCCGATCAACCTTCCTACGAGAGATTGGAGATCATGATTCTTGATGATGAAGAAAGAATATGGATTGACGATTACAAGGACTACATTGAGAAAGGAAAACTCCCAGAAGACGAGTTGACGGCCAAGATGATAAAGAAGAAGACAGCCAGGTACATAGTCTGGAACGATATTTTATATCGAATGTCATTCTCCAAGCCCCTCCTGAGGTGCGTATCACCCAAGGACACAAAGAAATTACTGGCTGAGGTACATGAGGGAGTTTGCAGAGGACACCTGGGGGCCAGAACTCTTGCTAATAAAGTGATTACGCTCGGTTACTACTGGCCGAACTTAAGAGAAGATGCCCAAGCCTACGTAAAGAAGTGCGACAAATGCCAACGTTTCTCGGACCTACCTAGAGTACCTCCGGTGGAGCAAAGTCTTGTCATACCGACATGGCCATTCGACATGTGGGGTGTCGACATCATTAGACCATTTCTCTTAGCCAAAGGAAGCAACAAGTTTGTGATCGTAGCAGTCGACTACTTCACCAAATGGGTGGAAGCAAAGCCCTTGGCAAACATTACAGAGGAGAATGCCATCAACTTCATCCATGACTACATATGGTGTCGGTTCGGCGGCCCTCATTCTATTGTGACCGACAACGGGCTCCAGTTCTCTGACACTTTTACTGAGGAATTAAATAGGCTAGGAGTCAAGCACAGAAATTCATCGGTTTGTCATCCTCAAGGTAATGGGAAAGCCGAGGCAGCAAACAAGTTAATACTAAGAGCATTAACCAAGAGTCTGGAAGGAAGCCAAGGAAAGTGGCTGGACGATCTCCCCCTTGCTCTATGGGCAGTTCGTACAACCACTCGGGGGCCGACTGGGGAGACTCCCTTTGCACTAACTTATGGATCAGAGGCTATGGCACCGGCCGAGATGGCTCTGCCTACTTTCAGAGTAACCAATTACGATAAGGTCGTCAATGAATATAACCGGCTGCTAGACCTAGACCTGGTTGAGGAAAAAAGGCTGAATGCTCAGCTCAGAATGATTAACTACAAGCAAAGAACCAAGGCCTATCACGACAGTAAAGTAAAGAAGAGAGTTTTTGAAGTCGGTGACTGGGTACTCAGAAAGATCGAGTCGACTCACTTGAAGGCTCAGCAAAATAAGCTCTCCCCGAATTGGGAAGGTCCCTACATCATCACTCACATTATCAGAGAGGGGACCTACATGCTCAAAACTCCAGAAGGAAAAGAGCTGAAACACCCATAGCATTCGGAGCACTTAAGAAAATACTATCAGTAATACCTCGACACCCTATCTATCTTTCAATGCTTTCTAGATTAGATTTTTTGGTCTCTAGTTTTTAACCTCTGATAGCTTAAATAATCATAGTTTTATTTCATCAATAAAGTTTCCTTTTATTTCATCATTGATCTCACATCGCATATACACCAAGCACAGTTCAAGGCATAGTTAACAATGCCGAGGTCACTATCAAGAGCACTCACGCCAAAACCTATGAGCCTAGTTTCAACAACTAGAACGACCACGGCATATATAAACGTGCAGGGTCGCTCTCTGAGTTGAAGACAAAAGACGTCTCGACTCCTGACAATATGAACCTAATTCTGACAGCTAGTTCTCTCAAATTTGGGGTAAGACTATGACGTCTGAATTCCCATGACAATTTGAGACTAGTTATGACAATTAGTCCTTTCAAATTTAACGAAACAGAGTACTTAGAACTCGTTACGGCCAATAGCGGTGAACAACCACGGCCTATAAACATAGCCTAAACCAGCCGGGCATATCTCATCATTTTAGACAGTGTTAAGACATCTCAAACTGAGATAAAATAACATGAACAAATGAATGAGAGAAAAAGGTTTAACTAACACCCCAAATCGAGCTAGACATATCCCTAAAAATAACAAGTGTTTACGCCTCCCAATTAACACTGGACCAAGGCCTACAAATACTGAAACAACAGAAATAGCAGTGTTTACGCCCCCTAGGCTACGTTGGGTCCAGGCATACAAATACTAAACAAAAACAAATTGTTTCAAGCCAAAACCGGCTCACAGATAAAGAATTAAATTGTACCACGGCCAAACTAGCCTACAAGTTTCAGAATTCAAAAGTTCAAACTAGTCAACACCGGCGCGAGCCTCCTCCTCGGCCTTAGCAATGAGATCGTCGAGATTTCCTATCTCGACAGGTGGAGGGACCCATGATGGATTACCTTCTTTGCGTTCTCGGCTCTGAATCAATCTCAAGCCCTTATCAGAAAACGGAACTAACGAGTGAGCAGCCCGGGCTTCAACACTGTAGGCATCTTGGACAAAGAGACGAGCAAGCTTATCCAAAGCGATATTAACTTCGAGGTCGATCCAAAGAAGACGAGATAGATTTGAACAGGCATCAATATAAGTGGAGCCAACTTCATCCTGGACCGCTGCCCTCATCGCTGGACCTTTCTTGAAGGCCTCCACTGCCCGTGTCTCTCGGCTCGGTATGCTCTCTTCCAGCTGAGCAAGCCTCTCCTCAGCAGCAGTCTTTTCCAGCATGAAACCCTCAGCTCGTTGGCGCTCTTTCTCGAAGTTGGCCTTCACTGCATCAATTCTTCCTTAGCTGCTCAAACTACCCCCTCGGCCCGCCGGACCGTCTCTTCAGCCTCTGCCAACTTATCTGCCGCCTTCCTCAACTCAGCTTCGAACGAGACCTTCTCCTTCTCAAGAGCTTCCACCCTCTCCTTCAACTTGGAATTGGAGGCAAGGAGAGGCTCGACCTCATCCTCACACTTCCTGGCGTTGCTTATGGCGAGCTGCATCAACGCATACTCATGCTGGGCTATAGAGGCAAGCTGCAAAGGAAAGATCAAGACATCAGAAGCAGGACAATCAAGGTCACAGAACAGTCAATAAAATGCCAAGTACCTCACTAATAAGCAGGCCCTTGTGGTTCCGAAGTTGTGTGGAGGTCGGCCTGGTCTCCACCAGCCTTTGAATGGTTCTTTGGTTCGTGGCTCTTATGATGACGGCTGTGCCGAGTTTGAGGGCAGGACCGAAGCGAATGGAATCATCAATATCTGGTATTATCAATACATTTCCGAGGGCATTAGCTAGATCATCAATCTCGGCTTCAGTAGGACCCAAAGCCAAAGCTGAGCCACGAGTCAAAGGCGTTTTTTTAGACGGGGGCTCTAAACCACCCTCAAGCTCTCCTCTCGGCCTCTTATATCGACGACCTACCTGGTCAACTTCCTCCTCAACCTGCTGGCTTTGACTATGGCCCTGTAACGGATCAATATTCTCTATCCTGGCCTCCTTTTCGATAACCTCGACTACATTCTCTTCCCCACCGGCTTCAACTTGAATGACAGGGGGACCAATGGGAAAGTCGGCAAGTCCTTGGGCCTGCAGCGCCTCTTGCCTGGCCACCATGTCAGTATGACGTTTTTCGACACCCCGGGTACGTGATAATTGTTTCTTCCTTCTCGCCGCCATGGCAGGGTCAAGTTCTTCTTCATCAATGATCTGGACGTCCTCCATAAAATGATCTGCACAAGAAGAAAAGTTAAGAAGACGACTAGAAACGATGAGGTGAAACAATAAAAACAAAAGGAAAACAGAAAAACACAAGGGAAGAGGTATTACATCCTAAAATATCCCGTGCCATGAGGCACTTGTCGTCCTCGGCCTTGTAAACACTACATTCCGAATTAAAAATGAAGTCAGGATGTATCACCCAATCTGGAAACCGATTCCCTCTCTCCACCACCACTCTCGTCCTAATGCCACCAACTGGCCTCCTCATCAAGCCTACTTAAGCGTGATATTTAAAGTCGACCTCCATCCTACCCCAATCAAAGGTAGCAGTAGCGAAAAACTCTTCCAACCTTTTTATCAGATCGGCGCTCCAATCTGGCCGGTGAACAACTTCAGGCCTAACCGTGCCCTTTTTTAGGAACTAAGAATTCCCACCCAAGACGACTCTCAACCTTGACAACATTCTTGTTCCAACTTGTTACTTTGTTCACAACACTCGAAATGGGAATCATGAGTTTGGGCTTATTGGGGTCGGATTTGATAGTGATGGTTCTAGTCGAGGAATTATAGGAAGACTGGAAAAAATGGTAAAAGGCTGACATGCAAGGCTCAAAGCCAAGACTACGACAAAGAATAATAAAGCCAGTAAGGTACCTCACGGCATTGGTGCCCAGATGAGTCGGAACGATATTCCACTCCTCCGTATACTCATTAATAAAGGGGTCAAGGGGGAGACGAAGACCAAGCTGGAATTGTTTATAGTAGAAGGGAAGGAAGGCATCATTGTAGTAGAATTTTCTGGCCTCGGCCTCACTGGCAAATGGTTGGGCTTTACTATAGAAAAGTTTGAACTCCCTCATATCCACACCATAGTTATCATAAAGGTCCCTGATCATGGCCTCCCCACCAGAGGGATGTCTGCGCCAAGTTGAGCCAGAAGGACCAGCCCCGTCTCCACCTCTCCTAGGGGCCACGGCCTCATCCTCAAACCTATCAACTATTCTTACGGCGGCACCTTCCTTAGCCATACCTACAGTAATCAAGGGGTTAGAATCATCCCGTGATGAGGACGAGGTGACCTTCCCCCCCGATTCAACTTCTAGGGCCGAGGAAGGGCCCTCAAATAGAGATCGGAAAGCCGATTTATCTTTACCATAATGAAGGAAAATGTGTCGCACAATGGCGTCAAAGGTATTAAGGAGCACAATGCCATCCGTGCTACCACTAAGAGCTCTTGGGGCAAACAGACCGGATGGATACCCTAAATCGTCCCTAGGGCTTTTATTCAAAAACAACAGGTCACCAATTGCCATTAAGGACAACATCTTCCATATACCCTCCGACAACATATATATCCTATTATTTCATTCGTAAAAGCCATACATAACGTCGGGATCAAAATTTGGGGTATCATACATAACATAGAAAGGGAAGGCTACCCTAATGACAGATCCACTCAGAATCAAAGTGCAAAAAGATAAAAGTTTGAAGCTTTACAGTTCTAAGCCCCAACAATGGCGGAAATAGTAGAAAGGGCGAAAAGGGTCAGAACAGTACCTTTGTCGGGAATGTGATCGGAGAAAAAGGGTTAGCCAACGGAGCAAATGAAGATGATCAGAACGGAACGGTTAGATTTGCAGCGGGAATCGATATCTTTGAAGACTCGCCGGCAGCAGATGCACTGTTATCTTAGGTAAGAATTTGAAAATGTGAAACTTCGAGGGTTTTTGGGCGTGTATATAGGATGGGTCAAAAAATTATGGTTTGGGTTTGACCCGATTCTAACCCGCGATCCATGGGCTGTACGTACATCCGGGAACCCATCAGGACTCGCATTTAATGGGCCACGTTTTTTAGGTGAATGTCCCATCATCAAAACACATGCGCCATTTGGAAAGGATGAACGATTGAAGTGACTCAACCGTCGTTTGAAAACATGAACAGACTACCAACGACAAGTTGACACGTGGTATGTTGAGGTCGACATTGATAAAAGACAGCTGTAGCATCTAGACCGGCATCATAAAGAATAGCATGCCGAATGTCCAAGACGACATACCATGCCGAATGGTTAAGCTGATGTGGAAAGATTAAATACATGGACAGCACCGACATTAAGATAATGAACCGACATTCCCAATAACTTTTGGAATAAGACGAGGTCTAGATGAAGATGAAACTTAAGTCGTGCCGAGGTAAATCGATACACGGATTCATGATTGGATACAAGCCAAATTAAAGATGCAAAGCTATGAGGTACACAGAGCAACAGCAATGATGACAGGAAAGCTAAAACCCCATTACATGCAAGCAAAAGACCCCCACAACAAGGCCGGGGGTTTAACCTGTGAAAAGTCAAAAAGAAACTAGCTAGACAAACTGATTAAAGATTTAATAGAGATCTTGATCTTGATTTTCATCATCTTCCTCCTATTCTTGATCGGCTTCATATCCTGGTCATCAACATCAGCGTCATCCTTGATGTCATCATCTTCATCCTCATTCGTATCTTCATTATTGCTTTCACCATCATCTTCGTCGCCATCGCCATCGTCAGAAAACTCATTATCACTAAAGATTGGATCTGGCTCTGAGAATTCTTCATTACTGTCAGACGGTGACTCCTCCACTGGAAAAGACGAACGGTGCTTCGGAGGAGACGTAGAATCGCTGCTGGATGAACTTGAATCTCCAGCTTGGTTCTCTTCATCTGAATCCACTTCTTCAGGGAATGCATCGTCATACGTTCTTTTTGGGGCCATCCTGAAATTTCTTGAAGGATTTTGTAAGAAGAAGAGAAAAAGACTTTTGGAAAATAGAATACCAAGGGTACTCTCTTTTATAAGTCACCTGGATATGAGAGGGTGGAGCATTTATAATGATCATTATTGGGGAGAAAATAATGAAGGTTTCGTTTTCCAAGGCGAATAATGATTTCACCTGAAATAAATCAAGATGACATCAGGAAATCTAAATTGCGAAGGATTTTGGTGGCAGTCTGTCAAATCAACATAAATAAAGCAGCAATTAATACAGTTCAGTTCCTACTCGGCACGCCGAGATAGAAACTCGGGTGCCACTGAGCGACATAAACCGACTTGGTTAAATGGGACCCATACACTCTGGGCCCACACACCTAAAGGCCTGTACCGAGAAGCCTATTCACAAAGAAGCCAGTAAAGATTGGGGCTAGGGACGACATCAATTAGGCCGAGCAGGCAGCTCTTGCCTAGGCCGAGTTCAAGAAGCCTAATCCCTAGTCGTCCTCAATAACGAGCCGGGCTAGATGACTGGCCGAGTTATATCAGAAACCTCTCATTATCATAGGGAGTCCACTTACAGAGTTCTATTACAACTCTAGAACTAAAGAATCCTTATCTAAATAAGGATATCTCTTCTACAAGATAACTGGGATATCATCATCCTTATCAGGAGACTATCTCCAAAGAATACGAGTCCCACAACAATACGGGCTCCCTGGCTTTTCTAACAAGTCAGGACTCATTCACCCACTCCTATATAAACAGGTCCTCTACACAGGAAATGGGTAATGAACTCTTTTGGCTCTAAACTATAGTCAATTGATTTCTCTTTGATTCTCACACAACCCGAATTCTTATTCTCACGCCAGAGGGCCTTTGCCGGTGAAGCCCCAGCGTAGTTTATGTTTTTTCATTGTGCGCAGATCCGAACGGAGAAGTTCTCATTGATGGATTTATCCGAACCGCTAGACGAAGGATGATCCGTTACATTTTTGGCAGCATCATATACTTTTATGATTTATTTGGTGCTCAACCTTATGTGTTTTGATGGTTTTTGGAGTGTTTATGAGTATATGGACTGATCAAAAGAATGCACGGATTCTTGTACGTTAAAGTACGAAAAAGAAGGATAAAGAATGGATCATAACATAAAGATAAAGAGATGTTACCTCTGAGCAATCAATTCCATTGGATAGTACTCGAAAAGAGATTTCCAACGATAGTTTGCACGTCCAAATCGGAGTTTGTATGAAGAAGTTATGGCTTCCGGAAGTTTACGCGTAAAATGTACAAGCCCCAAAGCAGAAGGTGCGGCCGCACACCGAAGTTTCCCCCAGGGACCATAGGGGAATTTGGTCAGGGACCTTTGGGGAATTTCCAAAATATTGTGGGTTTTTTGTAATTTTCAAAATTTCAGGGACTTTTCTGGAATTTTTGGAAGACTTTTAAGGAATATTTGGAGGGCTTTTCTGGAAACTCAAAAATCCCAGGGGATCCTGGGGAATTTCGGCCACCAGCACTTTATTTCTCCTTTTTAAACAAGAATCATATGGTTTTTCCTATTTTTACACCTCATTTGCCCTAGTATAAATATAACACTCCGTCCACATTATTTGATACATACTTTTATT
The DNA here is from genome assembly GCA_026119855.1 of Campanula takesimana. Classification (NCBI taxonomy): domain Eukaryota; kingdom Viridiplantae; phylum Streptophyta; class Magnoliopsida; order Asterales; family Campanulaceae; genus Campanula; species Campanula takesimana. The sequence continues at coordinate 750,942 of JAOWBW010000115.1, read as the reverse complement.
TAAGATTCAAGGTTGTAATCAAAGATTCATCAATTTAATCCAGGTTTTGATGTTTTTTAATTTATTCTTTGTTCTTGATTTTATTGTTATGAGTAGCTAAATATCTAGATTCATGGATTGGTAATAACAAATATTTAATCTCTATGCTATAGATTTAATTCTTCCAATCAATCTTAATTCTTGTTTATCAAAATATTGTTCATAGTAAATTCTTTAGTTTCAATTATATGTTACTCCCTCTGTACCATGAGTGTCCAAATTTCATTTTAAGAGACACTGAAAATCTCAACTTTTTGAACAATTTGGTAACAACGATTCATATATAATCTTGTAATCTCCTTTTCAAACCTTTAGTTTTGCACGTATAAAGAAACCAGTGAAAAAAAATTCGAAAAAAAACGTTTAGGGAGAAAGTTATGTTAAAAAAAGACACTCATTTAGGGACAAAGATTTCTTGAAAATGGACACTCGTTTAGGGACAGAGGGAGTAAGATATAAATTGGCTTTAGAATTATTGGGTATTAATTGTTGCGGTAACTCGGGCATTGATACGTTCACCACTATTTTGATAATTAGATTCAATTGAAGACGTAACTGAAATCAAAAGGATCTAGGTTCTTATGTTCTTAAGTTCTTCATGAATTCTTGGAATATTATGCGGACGTAACTGAAAGTATAATATAAAGAGGATATTAGGATTGTAAATCGCACTCCAAACCGTCCCAATCCTTACTATTGTGAACGAACCCAAGAATGAGATTGATCTTATTATTATGAGCATAGCATAGAGTGAAAGTCTTTGTGAACTCAATTCGTGAATCTATTCGGTAATCTTGCTTTTACTTATTTTCTTTGTTTAGTTGTAAGTATAGTTTTAGTAGTTTTAATCAACAAATCAAACCCCTTTTATTTATTTTTCTAGTTTTAACTTACATTCTTGTTAATCCTTCAAGTTTCTGTGTATTCGACCCTTGCTTGTGCATACTACTACAGCGGTAACTAGTACACTTGCTAGGTATTTTAATTAGAGGAAGATTTTCTCCATCAATTTTTTGGCGCCGTTGCCGGGACTTGATTAGGTTAACAAGTTTGTGTAGATAGTGTAAATAATTTTCTTTTAGTTATTATTATTTTTTTTAGTTAATTATGTTATTTCTTTGTTTATCTAAATTTATGTGTGAGCTGCTCTAGAAGGATGTATGGAATAAACACCAATTATGACTTAGGAAAACAGGAATTTGATCGACAATTAGCCAAATTATCTGAAAAAATAGATTTTTTGTCTGCAAAGATAAAGTTAGTAAATTATACTCCCTCCGTCCCACCACACTTGAGACTTATTTCTATTTTGGTCCGTCTCACTTCACTTGAGACTCCCCAAAATAGTAATTTTTTTATAATTTTATATTCAATCTACCCCACCCACTCATTCTATCTCTTTATTTTCCACCACACAATTCATTCAATCAACCTACTATTAACCCCCACTCATTCTCTCTCTTCCTTTCTACCACACATTTTCCATATTTTATTATTTTTTTCTTAGTTATTGTGCCCACCTCTTAGGTCTCAAGTGAGGTGGGACGGAGGGAGTAATGTTCAACAAGGATGTGCTAATTGTGGTGTTTATTATCATGCTACTAATGATTGTCCGTCTAGGACCTATTCTTCTGAGTATGTTCCACAGTTACAAGAAAGGAGTTTTGCCCCGCCATTGCAAGCACACTACGACTATTTTCCTAGCTCTTTTAATCAAGGATGGGGAAATCATTCAAGCAAGGTTTGGGGCAATGATGAGGTAGTTTATAATCCACTTGTGAGCAATATTATGTTGATAATCCACCACCACCACCACCGGTAGAGCAACCTTCAACCATGATTTGTATTTAAACGATGAAAGGGAAGAGTGTATCTTCGACCCGACTCTAGAGCCACATTACTACAGAAATCCACCAATACCACAATCTGAAAAGCAACCCGTGGAGGACGCAAAAGATAATTTTGTCTATGAGATCTCTAATGGTGCCTCTAAGGGTGAGTCACTTGAAGAGAAATTTTTTGAGGATGCAAAGGAGAATTTTTTCTATAAAATCTCCAATGCTGACTCTAAAAATGAACTGCAACTTGAAAAGCAACCTTTGGAGGACGGACCAGAAGATTTTGTCTATGAAACTTCCAATGATGACCTAAGGATGGGTTACCTTGTGATAGTTCAAGTTGGTGTATGAAGAAGGTAGAGATTATGGAGGAAACGTGGCATGAGCAAGTCATTGATGAGTTTTTGTTTGCTCTAGAGGGTGGTGAAAAGAAAGAAAGTGAGGATGTTCCCAATGAGGACGAGGCTCTTCAACCCATCAACAATTATGAAGAGAAAACATGGCATGAGATAGTCATCAAGGAGCTTGAATTTTCCTTATATGGTGGTGAGAAGAGGGATAGTGAGGAGGTTCATGATGCGGAGGAGAAATTTCAACCCCTTAGCAATCCTAATGAAAGATTGATCATCCTTATAGTACCCCCCCCCCCCTCTTTCTTGTGGTGGAGGAAATGGTGGTGAGAGGCCACAAGTGGAAAAGCCCAAAAAACGATGATGCCAAAAATTTGATATGGTGTTACATGATAAAATAAAAAGGGGAATATAATTGGGGCTCGATCTAAAGATAAAGACCCGCGAGAATGCAAGGTGGGCCAAAGGAAGAAAAGTAATATCCAAACTGGGCAACGGTCGGGCTAACGACCTTAACCAAATGCGCTTGTTGGGAGGCAACCCAACTAGGTAACATTTATTTTGCTTTCATTTTATTATTTTGTTGTGTCATGCCATCCTTTGAACCCAAAGCATGTTTTAGTTGTTTATGCTATGAGGACATAGCATATTTTGAGTTTGGGGGTAGGCATCTCTCTGAGTTTGTGGGTTTATAGAGGAGTGTATATAGTTGTCACCCTAAAAAAAATAGAAAAAAATTAAAATTTGTTCTTTTTATATTTTGGGATGTTGACCATGGTCGGTGATGATCCGAGGGTTTTTTTTATTAGCCATCATAGGTGCCATTGTTTAACCTATAGTTGGGACCGTATTAACTCTACTAAAGGCATGATTGCACCACCTCTCACTTACATTTATTTTCATGATCATGTTACCAACATAGGAAAAATTTATAGGATCACTTGGTGTATGCTCGGGGACCCTAGAACGTTGTTGTATGTTTGTGAATAACAAGTCAATATGTTATTCGGTATTTATGGCATTTCTTTCTAAACCCTTTTTCTTGGCTTTATTTTGTCTATATAGTCACTTAAATAAAATCATCGCTAGAACACCCGTTTGAGCCTAATAATGTATGAAAGAATGGCACATTGAAGACCGCCGTTCACCTTCTTTTGTTACCCTATTTCCTACCCTTTTGCACTAAGAATAGATTAGACCCACCTTAACGAGGAAGTGGATTAGGGAATGGTGGGAATTTATGGTTAGAAATTGGGAGAATGATTTTGGGAATTATGGTTTATGGCCAAAGATATGAAAATTGGTGTATGTAATGAAAGGAAGGGGCAAGCATAAAAATATTGTAATCATTGAGTAGTGTGCAAAGTGATTAAATAAGCACACATTTATTTTATGTAAGTTGAAATTAAAAAAAAAAAATAATAATAATCTGAAAAAGCTTGTCTCCTTAATATATTGAAGTGATGATTTGGAAAAGTCCGCAAGAAATAGGGAAACATATCTCACCCCATGGAATTATATGAAAGTTCAAGTTTGGGGGTGAGATAATGTGGGAATTGAATGAGCGGGGAGTATAAATTTTATTGTGAGGATATACATATCTTTTAGAAGACTTCTTAGTCAACTTTCTTAACTTTGTATGTCCTTTCCTTCGTTTGTAACCGTGAACCTAGCCTTGCATGTTTGTGTGCTTAAAACACTATGTTCTTTCAATATCGGTAACCGGGTTGACAACTGTGTATACATGATTATGAGTGTCCTTGATTGGTTTAACATGTATCATCATCATCATTTGTGGAATAAGATCCTTAACTTAAGTGATCCTATAAACTGATCTTATTTTGGCCGCATTGATCACCAACATCACTCATCCTATCATGCTGCGGTGGAAAATCAAACGAGTTAGTAGTGTGTGTGTTGCAATTTGGTTTTACAATTGGTACTCATTTAAAAGCACTTGTGTGAAGAACCCTAAGACTTTTGGCTAACAACTCAAATATGTAATGAGAACATTCAAAAAAAAAAAATCTTTTTTATTGTTTTTAGTTTTTGTAGTTTTATAGTTTTATTTTTGTTTTGTTTTACTCGAGGACGAGCAAAATATAAGTTTTGGGGTATTTGATGGATGTGTTTCTACCCATCTAAATGATATACTTTTATGACTTATTTGGTGCTCAACCTTGGGTATATTGATGGTTTTTGAGTGTTTATGAGTATAGGGAAAAAGCAAAAGAATGCACGGATTCTTGTACGTTAAAGTGCGAAAAAAATGATAACTAACGGACCAGAACATAAAGATAAAGATATGTGACCTCTGAGAAATCAATGCCATTGGATATTAAAAGAGCTTTCCAATGATAGTTTGCACGTCCAAATCGGAGTTCGTATAAAGAATTTATGGCCTCCGGAAGTTTACGCGTAAAAGGTACAAGCCGCAAAGCAGAAGGTGCGGCCGCAAACCAAAGTTTCGCGCGCGCGTGCACAACACCGGAACGTAGCCCAGAATTGCATCCCAACTTACCGCCCAAAGACACTTCCGAACCGAGCGGCCGCACACTCAGGGACCATAGGGGAATTTGTCCAGGGACCATTGGAGAATTTCCAAAATATTGGGGGATTTTCTGTGATTTCCAAAATTTTAGGGACTTTTCTCGAATTTTTGGAGGACCTTTGGGGAATTTTTGGAGGGCTTTTCTGAAAACTAAAAAAATCCTAGGGGCTCCTGGGGAATTTCGGCCACCAGCACTTTATTTATCCTTTTTCAACAAGGAATCCTATGGTTTTTCCTATTTTAACACCTCCTTAGCCCTATATAACACTACATCCACATTATTTGATACATACTTTTATTCAAGATTAAAAGTTGTAATCAAAGATTCATCAATTTCATCCAGGCTTTGATGTTCTTTCTTTGTTCTTGATTTTATTATTATGAGTAGCTAAATATCTAGATTCATGGATTGGTAATAACAAATATTTAATCTCTATGCTATAAATTTAATTCTTCCATTCAATCTTAATTCTTGTTTATCAAAATATTTTTCATACTAAATTCTTTAGTTTAAATTATATGTTAAAGTCTCATTTGTCCCACATCAATTCGGAGTAAATAATTGATCAACTATATAGGTTGGATAAGCATTATTAATTTGGATAGACCTCAATTCTAATATAGTAGTAAGTATTCACCCTATTATACAATTTTTATTATTAAGTACATTAATAATTATTTAAGATATATTTATAATATTACTATTATTCTTATAAATGACATTTTTTTAAAAGTGTAACTCTTGGCTTTCATATGTATCACCATCTTAGCCATCTATAATCAAATTGAATCCAATGGCCCATATTTTGATCCGTCCCAGCTCACTTGAGACCTCTCCAAAATAGCTAGCTTTTAATAATTTTATTTTGAATCTACCTCACTGGTCATTTAGTATTATTTATAATTATATACTCATAATAATTATATTATTACTAGTCATTATTATCATTTATTATTGTTGTTGTTGAGTATTTTTAGTATTTATTTAAGCATTATTTAATTTTTTGAAGCATAATTATTATTATGAATAATAATAATAATAATATTATTAACAATATTGTAATTTACAGGGAATAAATACTAGTAATAACAATAGGGTAATATTGATAGTAAATGGAGATGAGGTGTCACCCATAATTGGTTGCTAAAGTTTTACTTGGATCATCACAAAAATCCTTCTACTTCATCATAGCTGCTTATTCATGAGATCAATGGCTCATAATCAGCCCAACCAAACAATATCCACAATCAGATTTTTCTAATCAAAGCCTACCCATTTCCCTTTATCTCCCCGAGCCACTTTTCTCATCATTATTTCTATCTAGACATGGCCAAACACGGGTACGGGATGGCTTATACGGGTACGGGTACGGTTCTCAAAATGAAAGACCCGGAACCGAACCGTGAATGGTACGGGTGCGGGTACGGTTCATCCACGGGTCAAGCGGGTACGGGTCCACGGGTCCGTACGGGTCTACCCTTTAAAAAAAAAAAGTGTTAAATTTTGACAAAATTTGTTATATTTTTACAGATTCTGTTAAAAAACTAACAGAATTTGTTTAAAAAGTAACGGTTATCTGTTAAAATCAATGAAATGTTACTTTTTTAACACATTCTGTTATAAAACTTAGAAAATTTGAAGGTTTTGACGGGTCTGACACGGGTACGGGTCTGCACGGGTACGGGTTTTGGGAAGGTGGAACCGGAACCTAACCGCATCAAACACGGGTACGGTTCCGACGGGTCATGGGTCTTGCACGGGTCCGGTTCTTACGGGTCAAATCCGGGTCCGGTACAACGGGTCGCCACGGGTCCGCGTCCGGGTTGGCCATGTCTATTTCTATCTCTCTCAAACTGCAAACACCCACCACTCCTTTCTGCCGCCTCATCCCCTTATCTGTGTCAGCTCTCATACTTCCTCCCACCGTCTACCACTGTCTCCCACCACTGCATCGCAGCCGGTGCTACACCTTCATTTTCGTTGCCGCCGCATATCACATTCTCCGAAGCCATACATCGGACAAGAAGATTCGTCCTTTCTCTAATTTGTGTCGTTGCTTTTTCGAAGGTCGTCTGTCTCCCCCGCTCTCTCTCTCTCTATATATATATATATATGTGTGTGTGTGTGTGTGTGTGCCTGTAATCCTAGTGTATGTGTTTCAAATCTTAGATCTACAAATGTGGGTGAGATTTTAGATCTGGTGGGTGTGAGAATTTAGATCTACAAGTGATAAAAGGAAAGATTTAGCTTAATTTATAAGTTCTTCATTTTCTGAGTTTTAAAAAATTTGTTGTCGGTGTTTATCTTGCAGGATTGATTTGGTAATCTAGAACTACAAACGCAAACCAACAACCAACCTCCTCCGTCGACGGCATCGGCTTGTGCGTTCGTGTGTGTGTTTGGCTCTCTTGTATTCTAGGTATTCTTTTAATCGGTAACAATGGTGACAATAGTGGTAAGTGGTGGCGATGGGTGGCGTTGATGGACGTAGGTGATGGGCAGCACTTTTGGTAGCAGAGATGATGTGGTGATTTGCATTGGTTGTGTTGGAAAAATAGAGGTTGATTTGTAATTTAATTGAGAATGTATGTATTTAACAATAGTGACATTTTTAATATAAATTATTTTTTAATTTTCTTTTTATGTTTATTTTTATTCAGTTTATTAAATTAACTAATTATTAGTTTTAAGTAACATTATAATTGATATTAAAAAATATTCAACATATATACATATATATATATATATATATATATATATGTTGAATATTTTTTTTAATACTGAAAATTTTGGAGACGGATGAATCTCGGTCTCTAATTAAAGATGGGCCATTCTGTCTCTAAATTAGAAACAAAACTTTTTGTCCCTAAAATAGAGACATATGTTACTGTCTTTAAATTAGTGACATACGTTTCTGTCTCTATATTAGAGACAAATATTTCTGTCTCTAAAATAGAGACATACAATTATGTCTCTAATTTTTCAACAAAATAGAGACAGATATATTAGCGACCAACATTAGGCTACAGATTAGCTACAGAATTTTTCTGTCGCTGAACTTAAGTTAGTGACAAAATTCTCGTTTTAGCTACGGATTCTGCTCTCTAAAAAGCATTTTCCTTGTAGTGTGATAGGATACAGTCAGGTGCAATGTTTCCATTTATGTTCCTAACTATATTCATCAAATCAAGATAAAGAAACAGATAAGATGTAACCAACTATTAAGGAAAAATATGTCATTAATATTTCCATAATTTCATTCGTATCCCTAAGTTTGCAGTTGACCCCAATTTCAAGTTGTTCTCAGTTACTCCCTCAGTCTTATAATAATGGCGCGTCTCTTTTTTTTTTTTTATCCCAAAACTAGTGTTGTGTTTCTAAAAAAAGTAAATAATATTAGCCCAATTTTACCATAATACCAAAAAAAAAAAAAAAAAAAAAAAAAAAGTAAAGCTCATTCTATAAAATAAAGTCTGCCCCATGTTGTGGGAGTTTTGCAACAACAGATAATGAGTATTAAACCAGTTGAAATTATGACAGTAAAAAGGAAACTTGACACCCCAGTAGACAACAAAAAGTACTACACACAAGTGTCCGTACATACTTGTTTAAAATTTATGAGTGTTTTTTATTTATGAGTGTTTTTATTATTTTTTTTGAGGAAAAAAATTTATGAGTGTTGGTTTCACACAATGATTTATCAATTACAAATTTTTTAATTACACTAGAATGATTAGATCGTCACCAATGATTTGTCAAAGTTCACTTTTGTTGACTATAAAAAGTCAAAATGAGACTATCTTTCTGGGACTGGGGGAGTATTATTTTAGTTTGTTATTACTTTTAGACAAAGTCTCAGCAACATCCGCCGCATAGCGTGCGGCAAGGTGGCTGGTTCCGCTGCTTCGCGGGCCTGCCTCTTCCGCTACAGCCGACGGCCAGATCTACCCCTCCCTCTTCCAGATCGCTTCCACGTGTCCACCTTTTTTTTAAAAAAAAACCCAATAACTTTAAAATGTTATATCTTGAGATGTATAACTCAGAAAAAAAAATTAAAAATATCGTTTTGTTCGTCTCGACGAGACGAATAAAACTACATAGGTCATGATATGGTTTGTTTTTTTAAAAAAAAAAAGAACATTTTTTTTACACACAAAAAGTTTGATTGCTTGTCAGCTGAGATGTAACACTATATTCTGATAAAAGTAACACTTTTATCTTCAAAAAGTAACACTTTCTACTGTTGAAGGTAACAGCAGTTTTACAAAAAAAAAATTGGGTTTGCATTTCAATTGTTACCTTCTCAATAAAAAATTGTTACATTTCATATATAATGTTACATTTAAAAATATAAACTGTTACAATTACGAAAAAAAATGTTACATTCATTTTTTATAAAATGTAACATTAGTTTAGTTGTCGATCATATGTTAATTTTCGGGAGAAAAAAAGTGTTACATTTGAAAAAATGAGTGTTACATCCCTTTATAAAAAGTGTTACATTATTTTAGTTGTCAATCTTTATGTTTTCTTTATCTATTGCAGCAAAATTGTGGTACATTTTTTTAAAAAAAGTGTTACATTTGAATAAAAAAAAGTGTTACATTTCGTTATAATAAGTGTTACTTTTGTTGGGAGGAAAAAAAGTTGGGGTTGCAAAAAATCTCAAAAAAAAATATATACCGCACGCCATGCGGCGGGTGTACAGGAGACCCTCTCTTACTTTTATCTATCTTTCATACTCATACTCATATTCAGAACACCTACTTTAAAACACTTTTCCTTAGTTCGCGTTTCTAAAATAAAACGGATCATATGCTATGGAACGTACGGGGTATTAAAATAGATATGATTATGGTTGTATTGGGACATGCTTAGACCTAAGTAGGAAGAAACGTGTTTTTTTTTTTTTTTTTTTAACGATTAAATCACTTGCATTCATAATAAAACAATAAGGGTACTCCACAGATATCGGAGGCTCACCCCAAATATCAATAATGATACCATCTCTTAATATACAACAATGATCTTTCCAAACTAAATTTTGAAATGTACGGATTCTACTCCAAGAAAAACTTGGACACTGCCTTAATATGGCATTTAAGAAATCCCACCTTTGATTGCGTTGAGCACTAGATAAATTTGAGAATCCGGGTTGACGAAGAAACGCCTGCCAAACATCCCAAAATCCGTGAAACATCCTTTTGTAGCAAGAAAAATGGCAATCTCTTCATTGTGCAAAAATGCAAGAGTCATCCCAAATACAAAACAAATAAAACGACAACAAACAAACAAACAAACAAGAAGATAAACATAGGCTCTCACAAGGAGATAATACAACGGCTATCACTTAAGAGAGGATCTTATTATACATTATACAATATAAAAAACAACAACACAATTGTTTATAATTTCAAAAAATTGAAATTATAAATAATTGTGTTGTTACAAGATTGACAAGATGAAGAAGGTTAGATTAAACTAATAAAAAAATTAATCAAAAGAAGAAGAACAGGGAAGAGAAAGGAAAATTGGAGAAGAAAAGGCCAAGAGAGAGAGAAGTAGGAAGAAACGTTAAGGCTATGAAAATCTTGTATGCAAATGTATTTCCAGTTTGTATTTATTGGACAAGTTTCTTAGTCTAAAAACGTGGTCGGAAATAAAATCCAATCATTTCCTTGCAGCAAGGTTATTATTTGCCAAAATCTTGGGTAAAACGCGTTTTACAAGATACCTAAAAAAACGTGTTTTTAAAAAAGCGCAGTGGCATTTTTGTAAATATGCGGAACTTCTTTAAAAAAACGTGCGGTGACATTTTTGTAAATAATCGGAACTTCTCAAACGGTTCTGGATATCAATATAAAGCCTTCTGGATGTAATTTTTTAAACACATTTGACGAAGGTCATGGCCAACAAACCTTCTGGATATCAACATCAAATTGTTCTAGATATATATATAAAGTCATCTGGTATGAGTTTCAAGCACATTTTAAGTCTTGGCCAAAAAAATTTGTAGATATCAACCTCAAAAGGTTCTGGACATCAATAATAAAGCCCTCTGGATACGATTTTAATGATATTTGAACAAAGTCATGGCCAACAAACCCTCTAGGTATCAAGTTTATATGTTCTGTATAGAAATAATAAAGGTTTCTGGATATTATTTTTTATTGTGAAAGTGAGAAAAAAAATTAAAAAAATTATTTTGTAGTGCAAGTGAGAGTGTATTTTTAGTGTCAGTTCTAGTGTTTATGATAAGCAGTTGTAGTGTTTTAGATAGCCAGATAGCTTTTTGAAAGAACCTTTAAAGCTGAAAAGAACTTTTGAGACAGATAGCCAGAACTTTTGAATTGGATAGCCAGAACCTTTGAAAATGATATCCAGATGGGTTTTTTTTTAAAGGAAATTTGAAGAGAAACAAAAGCCATCGGGCTTTGCCCCCTGAATCCGTGTTTAAAATCGCAAAAAGACGTCGTTTAGGCCCTCAAATTGTCATTTGAAGTTTTTTCAAGCAAATCGCGCCGTTTTTGCAAAACACGTTTTTCCTAATCACTTGGTAAAACGTGTTTTAGAAAAGACAAACCCTTATAATTTTGTTCTGTTTTCTATTTTTCATTAATTAATTTTGTGATGCCCCTTTGAGTACTCACTAATTACCTTTTAAACCCTAAATTCAGGTGAGGAAACTCTCTCCTCCATCAGCATTTGATGTAGCACATGTATATAGTCGTAGATTTAATTTTAATAATCTTTATCTTAACTGTAATTTTCAAAATTATTGTTAGGTTGCTAGTATTCTTTATGGTTTAAAGTAGATTTATGATTTATTTTGTTATTTTAGAGTCTGTTACTATATATGTTAGGAGTATTTTTAAAAGGATTTGATTTGTTTTCCAAATTATGAGTCATATAAAATAGGGTCAGTGTATAATTCCAAAAATTAAGGCATAATTCCATAAGGACCCAAAGCCCAGATCATAAAGCCATAAAAACCCAGCCGATATGATTAAGTCCACCTACCCCCTAATCCCAGATCAAAATTCCATCAAAACCCAATTACCCTTTGACTCAGTCAACATTAATCTCTAAATGCCAAAACTACCCCTCCACCTAATAAAACCCTCACCACCCTCACCACACTCTGCCTTATTTTTATCAAAATACTCTCGCTCTAGAAAACACACACACTAATCACTATCTATATTTTCTCTCTCTGCTCCTCCGATCATCTTCTTGTTTTCCGGCCACTTCTCCGTCCCCCGGTCCATCTTCAGCAACAAAATTACCAAAAGACACCAGATCTGGATTCCCCTTGTAAAGGCGAATTTATTGCCACCAAAATGAGCGGCATTGGGCTTCAGACGTGCCCCCAATCGCCACCGTCAAATCCGACTGCTCCTTTTCCAAACATTATTCGCTGGCAACACTCCGGCGACGCAAACCGAAATCAAACCTCATAAGATTAATCGCCTCGACCAGACGAAACTAATGGCATGAAAATCGCATCCATCGAACCTCGTTTGAGCCACCAGGAGCCACCGTCAAATCCGACTGCTCCGTCAACCCCTCTTCCTCCGGCGACGTCAATCCCTTATTCCTTTCTTCCTCTCTCTACACCAGTGACAACAAGGTGTGACCGCCGACGAGCTCCGACGACCTCCGCGACCTCCGGCAATATTTCTAGCCGTCGCCTGTCCAGATCTGGTTAGTGCCATCACTATGACGAAGCTGTAGATCCAGTAGCTCCGGTCGAATGGACTATTGACTCGTCTCGAGAAGAAAATGCAGGAATGGACTGTGATTTGGGAATATGATGTCCACCGGCTTCACCATTTGCTGACCATTAGGTATTTCAAGTTGATCCAGGTCAAATTTGTTTAAAGTAAACTAAATAGAAGGCAAGAATCATGTACTTTGCCAGAACTCAATTGCAATTTGATATAGCTGAATTGAAGGCATTGTTTGCTGAATTAAGAACTATCCAATAATGTAAATCCTGCTCAGTATCGATCTAAAGTAGCGAATCAACTTGAATTAGCATCTATACAAATTAAACTTCACAAAAAATGAACAATTGAGTGATGTAGCTGGTATATCTAAGTCTGATTTATGCTAGTTTGATATAAGTTTGTGAAACTGAGATGGGCTGGAAAAAAAAAAAAGAAGGTGATATAAGTTTGTGAAAATCAGATGGAACGGGAAAAAAAAAAAGGTGAATTAGGCTCCGTTTATTTGGAGGAAAACATTTTCTGGAAAATGTTTTCCAGAAAATGTTCTTCATACTTTTTTCGCTGTTATTGCAAAGGAACTTTGAGCAATAATTTTAAGTTGATATAATTTGTATCAAAGTCTTGTAAATTCTTTATGAGACATGTAAAAAAGTCTCATATCAGACTTATGAGTCTCTCAAAGGTCTCATAAGTGCATTTTTTTAGGTCTTATAATTTGTATCAGTCTTGTAAATTCTTTATGAGACATGTAAAAAAGTCTCATATCAGACTTATGAGTCTCTCAAAGATCTCATAAGCGTATTTTTTTAGGTCTTATAATTTGTATCAAAGTCTCATAGCAGAGACTCATGAGTCTCTCAAAGGTCTCATAAGTGCATTTTTTTTAGGCCTTATAATTTGTATCAAAGTCTTGTAAATTCTTTATGAGACATGTAAAAAGTCTCATATAAGACTTATGAGAGTCTATTTACAAGGTCTCATAGCAGAGACTCATGAGGCTCTCAAAGGTCTCATAAGTGCATTTTTTATAAGAGTAGAGCATGTCTTATACGTCACTTACGAGAGTTTGACCGGATTTGACCAAAAAATATTATGCATTTTTTTATTAAAAGTTGGAAAATGTGAAAAAAATGGCTCTTATACTCTAATTATAATAGTGGAGCATGTCTTATACGTCAGTTATGAGAGTTTGACCGGATTTGACCAAAAAATATTATTCATTTTTTATTAAAAGTTGGAAAATGTGAAAAAAATGAGTCTTATACTCTAATTATAATAGTAGAGCATGTCTTATACGTCAGTTATGAGAGTTTGACCAGATTTGACCAAAAATATTATTCATTTTTTTATTAAAAGTTGGAAAATGTGAAAAAAATGAGTCTTATACTCTAATTATAAGAGTAGAGCATGTCTTATACGTCAGTTATGAGAGTTTGACCGGATTTGACCAAAAATATTATTCATTTATTTATTAAAAGTTGGAAAATGTGAAAAAAATGAGTCTTATACTCTAATTATAAGAGTAGAGCATGTCTTATACGCCAGTTATGAGAGTTTGACCGGATTTGACCAAAAAATGTTATTTTTTTTTATTAAAAGTTGGAAAATGTGAAAAAAAAATGAGTCTTATACTCTAATTATAAGGGTAGAGCATGTCTTATACGTCAGTTATGAGAGTTTGACCGGATTTGACCAAAAAATATTATTCATTTTTTTATTAAAAGTTGGAAAATGTGAAAAAAATGAGTCTTATACTCTAATTATAAGAGTAGAGCATGTCTTATACGTCAGTTATGAGAGTTTGACCTGATTTGACCAAAAAATGTTATTCATTTTTTTATTAAAAGTTGGAAAATGTGAAAAAAATGAGTCTTATACTCTAATTATAAGAGTAGAGCATGTCTTATACGTCAGTTATGAGAGTTTGACCGGATTTGACCAAAAAATGTTATTTATTTTTTTTATTAAAGTTGGAAAATGTGAAAAAAAAATGATTATTATATTAAATAATTTAATTCGTAACAAATATGTCTTTGGTTCAATGGTTTGGCAATATTGTTCAAGCATAGGTCACATGTTCGATTCCACACTCATGCGTTGCTTTAGAATTTTCTTTTAAATTTTGGAATGGGCTGTGGGCTGGAGTGGATAGGGGCTGGACTGGATAGGGGTAGTTATGTCTTTTGAGTGTTAATGGGTGTACCTGGGATTTTGATCTAGGCATGGGTTTTTATGGGATTTTGATCTCACTCAGGGGTTCTAGGGTCCAAATCTCAAAAATTAACTATTTATTTAATAAAATTGTGATTGTTTCATCTTGTGGGTTAAACTCTATAAGTGTTTCGCTTATTCAAATCCTATTACTTATATTGGTTTAGGTCGATAATCTCTTCGGTAGATTATTGGTTATTTGTTGGGGTGTTCAGTTGGCCAACGTGTAACGATTCGCCAGTGAGTCTACTTCTCTTACAAAACTATTCACCCTACAAACACTTGTACGTGCTGTCACAAACGATCCATTCGAATTCTGTAAAATGAAGCCAGCCCAGTCTTTTGTGAATCCTTGACGCTCGCTCCATTGCCGCTGCTCTGGTGAACTCTGAAAGAGTATGAAAATACTCTTCTAATTTATTTTAGATTTTTGTAATTCTGGTGTTTATTGTGCATATAATTAATATGTATTTATTTTATAAATAGTTGTATTTATCTTAGGTAGGTTTATTTTAGGATAATTATTTGATTTAGTTGACTAACATATTAATAGTTATCTTTGGTCAGTGAGTTTTTGTATTATATGAAAGTTGGACTCTCTTCTTGGAAGGTGATTGGATGAGTATTGATCAAGAATATCTTCACGTCAAAGAAGACCATCATGCCCCATCTATAAATGAGGCGAACTCATTCAGTTCACATCAACGATTCTGGGATTCTTGAGAGAGAATTCATTTTGTGAGAGAGTCCTTGTTTATCTTGAAGTTCTTATTCATAAAGACTTCAAGATTGTTTTGGTGTTTGATTTATTCTAGGAGTCTAGAAGAGGTTTTATCTTTTAATTGTTTTTTGTGCTTTCATAATCTTGTATTCTGCAAGATCTTTATTAATGAAAGTTTTCCAGCAAGTCATTCATGCTAAAGTGTTTAAATTCTGAGTTTTATTTTCCGCTGCATTTGATCTCTATTCGTCGACAGTTGTGTAACGAGTTGTGTTGACACCTGTGTTGTTAATCTTAGCACACAACTGGCATTTTCCAGAAACAGTCCTAGCTACATTTCTTTCAATTGGTATCAGAGTCTGATCTCGACATACTGAGAATCGATCTTTAGTAGCCACTATGGATTGTCAACATAGTCGTAATAAACCCCCACTCTAGATGGTTCAAACTATACCATTTGGAAGGCAAAAATGATCATGCACATTAAGTACATAGATCATCATGCATGGCTTAGTATTCTTGTTGGGTATTCTCCACCTAAGACTAAGGTCACCACTTCGACCTCGGTTGGTGATGAGAAAAACGAAAAGGTTTATATTCTTAAGCCTGAGATAGAATGGAACGCTGAGTAAATAGCTCTTGCAAACTATAATGCCAAAGCCATGGGAGCAATCTCTGACCATGTGGATCATCATATGTTTAGGCTATTTTCCAATCAGACCGTTGCCAAAGCTGCTTGGGACACTCTCCAACAATTCATTGTGAAGGTTCTAATAGTGTAAAACATACAAGATTAAGGAGATTAATGAACACTTTTGAGAATCTTAGGATGGGAGAGGATGAAACTATCCAAGAATACACTGGCAAAATTCTTGAAATTTCTAATGAGTCATATGCATTAGGAGAATCCATTTCTAATGAAAGACTAGTTAGTAAAATGCTAAAGTCTCTCCCAGAAAAATTTAACACTAAGATTGCTGTGGTTGAAGAAACTTGTGATGCTCGTACAGTAAGTCTTGATACCATAGTGAGCATCCTAACCACATATGAACTCAATATCAAAGGACAGCAAGTCAGTAAAGCCAACTCAATGGCTCTTGCAACTGCTCTTGCTATACCAAAAGATATGGTGGATTTGGCTAAAGATATAATTGAATCAAACTTAGATGAAGATGATTTTGCGTTATTTACTCAAAGATTCAACAGTTCTTTGAATAGAAGAAGGCAGTCTAAATATCCTAACAAAGGATCTATTACTGCATCTAAGATTGAATCATTTAAAAAGGATAGCGGTATGACAAAGCCTTTTTCTGAAAATGAGAAATTTGTTAATTCTATCCAATGTAGGGCTTGTCAAGGGTTTGGACACTTTGCTGCTGAGTGTGCCAATACTGCTAAGAAAAGAGGTTTTAGTTTTTCTGCTATGACTTTAATTGACTCTGATGATGATGATCAGACAGCAAATCTGTCATTTTTACGATCATCTCAAGTCACTTCATATGACAGTGATTCTGATAGTGAAGTTGTGCAGCCACCTGACTGCACAACTGGTCACGTTGAATATGTCTGCCTGAATTCTTCTATTGACGGTGACAATGAAACTCCCCTTACAGAAGAAGAGGAAGAAGGTACATCTTACGAGGAAGTGTGCAATCTCTATGAAGAATTGCTTGCTGATTGGAACAAAAGGTGTGAAAGGATCAAAGTGCTCAAACATGTAATAAGTAAACTCACTTCTGAAAAGGATAATGCTATCTCTGAAAATGTGAGTTTGAAGTCTGAAGTGGATAGGTTATCTAAAGAAAGTGATTCTCAAAAGGACTCCATAGCCAGATTAGAAGTTTTACTTACAAAAAAGGACAGTGAGTGTGAGGAATATAAGACTAATCTTGATAAAGAAACAGAAACAATCAAACATCTTAACAATGGTAAGGCAAAGTTAGATGAAGTCTTAAAACTAGGGAGTCAAGGTAAAAATCGAATTGGCTATGGAAGTTTGGTTTTTGTCAAAGAAGGTGAGGGTACTTCAAAAGTTAATGACAGATCTGTTGTTAATCATGTATCTCCTCATAAAAATAGAAAATACAAAAAGAGGATATATGTTTGTCACCATTGTTTTGCTCCTGGTCATATTCGACCATTTTGTTATAAGCTGAAATAGGAACTTGGCTTGGAGACGAATGGTGGATACCTGACCAGATAGTTGAGTAAACAACCTGATGTTGGGTTTCCTATCATCATGCGCAGCGGAATTAAGCATTAAAATTTTCTAGAAACCCAAAGCCCATAGATCCATTCATGTGATTAAATCAAATACAACAAAATGAATACTAGAATACTAACCCTTGATGCCTTTGATAACAACCTTGAATCTTTGGTGGAGACTTGAAACTTTGATCACGAACAACAGCAGGAACACAAACTATTGAGGCGATAAGTTTCACCCTCTATCGGTATCCACACCCTCGAACGAATATCAAGTAGCTTCTTGATCTTGGTTTCTAGACCGAATTATGAAACACGCTTTCACAATTATAAGAACTATATGGAATTAATATTGTGATGTTCTTGTTCTTCACCAAAGAGATCTTAGAACAAGAAAATAACCATTCAAACTCTTTGGAGGCTTTCACAATGCTTAGGACTGATTATGGAAACTAGAAAGTGTTTATATACTTGTTACACCTATTCCAAATAGGTAACAAGTGACTAAACCCTTAAGAAAACGGAATAGGAAAGTTTCTGGCCCGAAACCGCCTTGCCCGACCGGGTAAAGCAAGTTGCCCGACCGGGCATAGCAGAAAGCCCGAACGGGTATAGAAGGCTGCCCGAACGGGTACTGAGGGAGGTCCGGCCGGGTCCTTTGCAAGGTCCGGGCGGACCCTCCCTTTTTCCATATTCCTTTTCTTTCTCCTCCAAATTCCCAAAATCCCTCAAAGGCCGTTCGACCCAAAATTCCATTTAAGTCCTTTAAAGATTCGTTCTATTTGTGTGTGTGACCTGGTGATGTTCAAACGGGTTATCCGGCCCGGCCCGGCCCGCCTTTGCTCATGTCCGCGGGCTTGACGGGCTTGACCGGTCCGGCCCTCCCACGGATGGATAAAATCCCGGCCCGGCCCGTCGTTTTATGTGTGGTCCGGCCCGTCCGTTTGGTCCGGACCGAAAGGTTCACGGGCCAAATGGATTTTGACCTTTTTTTTTTTAATCAGAAAAAATTTTTAAAAATTAAATGACTTAGACTTATTAAAATATATAATATAAATTAAAATACATATAAAAAGTGATGTAATATGTACTTTAATTTGTCTTTTATATAAAAAAACTTATTAAAAAATTAAATGACTTAGATTTAATAAAAAAAAACTTAGATTTTATATAAGATAAATTAAAATCAGAATGGTGTTTCTTTTTCTTTTTTTTTTTTGAAACAGGCCAAATGGATTTGGGCCAAACAGACCCAGAAGTCCGCGGGCTTAAGCCCGATCCGTGTTCAAACATGAAGTCCGGCCTATCCTTGGGTCCGCGCGGGCTTGGAGCGGGCTCTGTCCATGGGCTGACGGGCTCGGACCAACGGGCCTCGGGCCGGCGAGCTTGACGGGCCTCCGTGGACTTGGGTCCATTTTGAACATCACCAGTGTGACCCTATAGGATTACACTAAGTTGGCAATGGGTTCAATCATAAACCCATAAGATATTATTAGGTTCTAGCAAACCGTCATACCTACTCAAATAGTGTAACTATATACAAGTTCGCATTCCTTTATAGAACATGTCACAATCCCTTTGTCCACGATGTCATTGAACACAAGTCATGGTCAACAAGTCAACTTGTATTGTTCAATACTTTCTCGATACCGAATATGTTGATAATCCAAATGACAATGATCCAATCAATTCATTTGAGTTTGGCCAAATATTTCATCAACATCATTCTACGAGGGGTCCAAGCTTGACATCTCTCCGAAGAGGGACAAATCCATTTAGCTTATTAT
Source organism: Campanula takesimana (assembly GCA_026119855.1). Lineage (NCBI taxonomy): Eukaryota > Viridiplantae > Streptophyta > Magnoliopsida > Asterales > Campanulaceae > Campanula > Campanula takesimana. Next base: position 731,509 of record JAOWBW010000115.1, on the reverse strand, counting down.
TCTTCCATACCTGAATTCGATTATGCCAATCATACCCTTTATAACTACCTGGTTAAAGATAGTGTTTGAATATATCAAACATAATGTTCATCAAGTGGAAGACTATAATAACTTCATGTCTAAGGATTCAAATGACATAACTAATATGAGATTTACATACGACATAAACCATGATATAAATCTCATAGAGCGGGTCATGTCCAGTACCTTGTTCTCCAATAAGTACCATAAATCTAACATGATCATCCCATGACCATTTAGCCTTTATACTAGTGCTTCATAAGATCTAGGAACAGAGATTATTATAAGTAAACATGAACAACAATAATAATCAAAACATCTCTTTATTAATATGAATAAAATGATAACATATACAATGTTTAACAAACGTGCCTAGGGCACCAACACTAACAATCTCCCACTCGCCCTAGGCCCAATCTCCCATGTATCTAATACCCATGGACCTAACATGACCATCATGTTTAGCTTGTGGAAGTCCCTTTGTTAGCGGGTTCGTAACGTTATCATCAGTAGGTACTCTGCATATATTTATGTCTCCCCTATCCACGATTTCTCGAATGGTATGGAAACGCCTGAGTATGTATTTGGATTTCTGATGTGCCCTTGGTTCCTTTGCTTGAGCAATAGCACCATTATTATCACAATAAAGGTCTATTGGATTAGCAATACTAGGAACCACCTCAAGTTCACCAATGAACTTCTTAATCCAAATAGCTTCCTTTGCAGCATCCGATGCAGCAATATACTCAACTTCAGTTGTAGAATCAGCGATTGTACTCTACTCGGAACTCTTCCAGCTAACAGATCCACCATTTAACATAAACACAAAACCCAATTGCGATCGACTATCATCTTTGTCAGTTTGGAAGCTTGCATCCGTGTAACCATTTACAACGAGATCATCTTCCATACCTCCATAGATTAGAAACGAATCTTTATTCATTCTCAAGTACTTAAGAATCGCTTTCACAGCTATCCAGTGACACTCACCAGGGTCGGACTGATATCTACTCGTCATGCTCAAAGCATAAGATACATCCGTCCTAGTAAATATCATGACATACATGATGGATCCAATTGCCGAAGCATATGGAATCACACTCATTTTCTCACACTCATCATTTGTCTTAGGACATTGAGTCTTGCTTAGATAAACTCCATGTAACACTGGCAAGTTCTCTCTCTTAGAATTTTCCATGCATAATCTTCTAAGGACCTTGTCAATGTATGTACTTTGGCTTAAACCAATTATCTTCTTTGATCTATCTCTATAGATCTTAATGTCAAGGATATATGCAGCATCACCCATATCTTTCATTGCGAAACACTTTCCTAACCAAGTCTTCACAGATTGAAGTGTAGGAATGTCATTTCCGATGAGCAATATGTCATCCACATATAAAATAAGGAATAGCACTATGCTCCCACTAATCTTTTTGTATACACAAGGTTCATCTTCGTTCTTGATGAAGCCAAACTCTTTGACTGATTCATCAAAACGAAGATTCCAACTCCTAGAAGCTTGCTTTAATCCATAGATGGATTTCTGCAACTTGCATACTTTAGAATTTTGTTCAAAACCCTCGGGTTGTGTCATATACACATCCTATTGTAAGTTTACATTAAGGAAAGAGGTTTTGACATCCATCTTCCATATTTCATAGTCATGATATGTGGCAATGGCAAGCAAAATTCTTATAGACTTGATCATTGCTACGGGCGAAAAGGTTTCATCATAGTCAATACCCTGAATTTTCCTATAACCTTTCACTACAAGCCTAGCTTTGTAAGTATGCACCTTCCCATCCATGTCAGTCTTCTTCTTGAAGACCCACTTGCATCCTATGGTTTTTACACCTTCGGGTTCATCAATCAAGTTCCAAACTTGATTATCTTGCATGGATTGCAATTCGGATTCCATGGCTCCAAGCCACTTATCCGAATTAGGAGATGACATCGCCTCTTGGTAGGGGGTCGGTTCGTCATTCTCAGTGATCTCCACCTCATTACTATCCATTACGAGAAATCCATATCTCTCGGGCTCGGATCGTAACCTACCAAATCTGTGAGTTACTTGTGTATCTCGAACATGTTCCACAACTCCTTGTGGGACTTGTTCCCGTTCCACTATCGGTTCAATGTCATTTTCTGGTTCTCGAATCTCTTCAAGATTTACTTTACTCCCACTGATTTCTTTGGAGAGAAACTCTTTCTCTAGAAAGACACCAGTCCGGGCAACAAACACTTTGTTGTCCTCTCGGTTGTAAAAGTAATATCCTTTAGTTTCCTTAGGATATCCCACGAAAATACATTTATCAGATTTGTTTGCAAGTTTTTCTGAGACAAGTCTTTTGACAAAAACTTCGTAACCCCAAATCTTCATGAAAGACATACTAGGCTTCTTTCCGCTCCATATCTCATATGGAGTCTTTTGAACCGATTTACTTGGAACTTGATTTAGCGTGAAAGCAGCGGTTTCTAGTGCATAGCCCCAAAAGGATATTGGAAGCTCAACTTGACTTATCATTGATCGAACCATGTCCAAAAAAGTCCGATTCCTCCTCTCGGACACACCATTCCATTGTGGTGTTCCGGGTGGAGTCAATTGTGAAACTATTCCACAATTCTTTAGATGATCATCAAATTCTTGACTTTAGTATTCTCCACCTCGATCCGATCGAACTGCCTTAATACTTTTGCCAAGTTTTTTTTCTACTTCATTTTGAAATATTCTAAATATCTCAAACGCTTCACTTTTATGTCTCATTAGGTAAACATACCCAAATCTACTAAAATCATCCGTGAAGGTTATGAAGTATTGAAATCCTCCCCTAGCATTGCTACTTAGTGGTCTGCATACATCGGAATGTATCAACCCCAATAAGTCGCTCGCCCTTTCACCCAAGTGTCTTAGTCATTTTTCCAAGAAGACACGACTCGCAAGTATCATATGACTCTAAGTTACATGAACCCAAAAGACCATCCCCATGGAGTTTTGAGATACGCTTCTCATTTATATGACCAAGACAACAATGCCACAAATAAGTATGATTTACATCATTAGGTTTAGATTTCTTATTTATATGATAGACATCTTCATTATTTTCATTCTTGACATCAATGACATAAAGGTCATTAAATGAATTTGCAATACCATAAAGCACATCATTTAAATAAATAGAAAATCTCTTATTCTCAATAAGAAATTTAAAACCTTCATTATCCAAACAAGAAATTGAAATAATATTTCTACTTAAATCCGGTACATAATAGCAATTGTTCAAAACAAGTATTAAACCGGAAGGTAAAGTGACTTCATAAGTCCCTACGGCTAATGCAGCAACTCTTGCTCCATTCCCCACGCGTAGGTCTACTTCACCTTCTTTAAGTAGTCTCCTATTCTTTAGTCCCTGCACATTTAAACAAATGTGAGAATCACATCTGGTATCCAATACCCATGAACTAGTGGCAGAAAGGAGAATATCTATCATATAGATACCTGAAGTCAATGCAGTCCCACTGCTCTTCTTCTTCTTTTGATCTTCTATAAAATCCTTTCAATTACGTTTCCAATGACCAATTTCTTGACAATGGAAATAAATTGCATCCTGTTGTACATCGGGTTTTGCACTAGTAGCCTTGGCAACCTTTGCCTTGCTAATCTTGGGTTTGGCAACCTTTGCCCCACCCTTTCCTTTGGCATTTTCCTTCTTCCCATCATGAACCATGAGCACTGGAGAACCTTTCTCGACTATCTTTATCTCCGCAGTTTTCAGCATGTTATGCAACTCGGAGAGATTCTTATCCACTCCATGCATGTTATAGTTCATCACAAAGTGATTATAACTCTTAGGCAATGAATTAAGAATGAGATCCGTGGCTAGCACCAATGGAATTGGATAGCCAAGTTTCTCAAGATGCTCCACGTAGCCTTTCATCTTAAGCATGTGAGGACCCACTTGTTGCCCTTCACTCATTTTGCAAGAAGTGAATGCAACAATGGTTTTATACCTCTATTGCCTAGCTTGATCTTGAAACATGTCTCTTAACTCCACGCCTATCTCATAGGCTTCCAAATGTTCCAAACTTTGTTGGAATTTTGAGCACATAGTCGCGAGCATGAGACAACTCACATCTCTAGAATCATTACGATGTTTCTTGTGATTGTCTCTTTCCGCCCTAGGGGCGTTAGCTTCGGGTTCAATAGGAATAGGCCCATCAAGAATGTACAATTTATCTTCTTGCCTTAGAACAATTCTTAGGCTTCGGATCCAATCCATGAAGTTTATACCATTCTCTTAAAGCTTATCCTTCTCAAGGATCGATCGCAACTAAAATGATTGAGTGTTGGTTGTCATTATCTACAATTATGCAAAATTTCCAAAATTTTATAAGTACCAATTTCATTAAAGAGATAAACAATGTATTTTTCCAAAAAATACTCCCACTAAATTATATAACCTTCTTATACAACACTTGTATAATATAATTTAAATGGGCTAAGATCCAACTTTAATTTAATTTCAAGTCCGCTTTGGCGTGACCGCTCAAAATTAAATTTATTATGTAGAAAACTCTTGTTCAATCATATCTCATATGACTCTTAGATATTTTACGAGATTCTTTAAGAAATCCAATTTCAAAAAGCATGTTTTAATCTCATCTTTGCCTTAGGCCCAAAACTTTTTTGACGCCTAATTAAGTCCAACCACTTTAAACGCATAGGAAACTCTTATTTACTCATCTTGCTCATACATGAATAAAATCAATGCACCTCGCTATGGCGACCCCACACAAACTTACCCATGTACTCACAAGTGTTTTAATCATGGCTTGGCATACGGACTTAAAATTTCAAAGAAGGTTCATCACCATATAGTATACAACACATTTATGAGCACAAAAGATAAACATGTTGAGCATCAAGTTTAGCCACTAAATTAATCTCCATTAATTTAAGCATAATATTTATGTGTCATTAGTTTCTCTATAATTATGAGGATGAGACTATTTGAACTTTGGTTATCATCTCCAAATCAAGACAACAAGAAGTGCGGCCGAACTAAGCCATAGGCAACCACAACTCTGCACTAATTCAAGAAATCAAGAAAATAGTCAATGTAGCCGAAACTAAGCAATAGATGGTCTCGATGAACGTAGGCCAATTGCATTCACAATTCCACATGGATCTCCAAACTTGAATCAAGAACTTTATTTCTCAATTTTAGCAATTATGAACTCTTCATTATTCTAACTTCGTTTTATCTTTGAATATTTGATTGCGATCAATTTTGGGAAACACAATCTCGAGAACGTAGGCTAGCATCCAAACCTTGATCTAATCTTAGAATTCATAAGATTAAAACAAATAGGAATTTCAAACCACAAAATCCACCCCGAACCCTATCCCCGCGCCCGCACCAGACCAGGGGGTCCGGCCGGGTCACTGACTTGGTCCGGTCTGACCTCTTCGAAAAATTGAAAAAAAAAAATTAAGTTCCAAAATTTGTCTCAAAATTGTTTTTCCCCGATTCAATTAGGATTTGGTGTTCTTGGTGATCCAATCACCATGATCATCAGAACCTTGAATAAACAATTTATTCATGAATCTCTAGATCATCAAAACTTTGATCCAATCAAAAATTGATAATCCAAACAATTTTAAATCCACCGTAATTTTTATTGCGATTGAATAGTGGGATTAAAGTTTATAAAACAATAAACCACATAAAATGCATATAACACATAAACCCAATATTCAAATCATTCTAGGCACATAAACAATTTATATACACACAATATGATTATGTATTGAAATAATCAACATGAACGGGGCTCTGATACCACTGTTGGGTTTCCTATCATCATGCGTAGCGGAATTAAGCATTAAAATTTTCTAGAAACCCAAAGCCCATAGATCCATTCTTGTGATTAAATCAAATACAATATAATGAATACTAGAATACTAACCCTTGATGCCTTTGATAACAACCTTGAATCTTTGGTGGAGACTTGAAACTTTGATCACGAACAACAGCAGGAACACGAACTATTGAGGCGATAAGTTTCACCCTCTATCGGTATCCACACCTTCGAATGAATATCAAGTAGCTTCTTGATCTTGGTTGCTAGACCGAATTGTGAAACACGCTTTCACAATTATAAGAACTATATGGAATTAATATTATGATGTTCTTGTTCTTCACCCAAGAGATCTTAGAACAAGAAAATAACCCTTCAAACTCTTTGGAGGATTTCATAATGCTTAGGAATGATTAGGGTAACTAGAGAGTGTTTATATACTTGTTACACCTATTTCAAATAGGTAACAAGTGACTAAACCCACAAGAAAACGGAATAGGAAAGTTTTTGGCCTGAAACCGCCTTGCCCGACCGGGCATAGCAGAAAGCCCAACCGGGTATAGAAAGCTGCCCGACCGGGTACTGAGGGAGGTCCGGACGGGTCCTTTGCAAGTTCCGGGTGGACCCTCCCTTTTTCCATATTCCTTTTCTTTCTCCTCTAAATTCCCAAAATCCCTCAAAGACCCTTCGACCCAAAATTCCATTTAAGTCCTTTTAAGATTCGTTCTATTTGTGTGTGACCCTATAGGATTACACTAAGTTGGAAATGGGTTCAATCATAAACCCATAAGATATGATTAGGTTCTAGCAAACCATCATACCTACCCAAATAATGTAACTATATACAAGTTCGGATTCCTTTATAGAACATGTTACAATCCCATTGTCCACGATGTCATTGAACACAAGTCATGGTCAACAAGTCAACTTGTATTTGTAGACACCCCATTTTGAACTCAAATTTATGATTACACTACTCTTATGTCTCGCCTTTGTGCTTTGATGAAAACTCGTTAGTTTTGACATGTTTCGTTAAGTTTCTGATTGACTCCGTTAGTTAGGGGCTAAACTGAGCAAAGAAACTATAGACAAGGATAAAACAGTAATTGTGCACTGGATGCCTCGTACGAGACATCAATGTCTCGTACGAGACATCTCCTCTGTCTGCGAGTCTGATTCACTTTCCTTCTCCATTTTGATCTCTTTCTTGGCCAGCACTCTCCTAATCCGGGGAATATCTAATAGGAGACTTCCTAGACGATTTCCTACTGATTTCCTTACCTAATTAAACCTCTCCACCTCCAGACTTGGTCCCTAAGTAATCTAAACCTATAAATAAAGTGTCTTTCAACCCTAATGACTCCTAATGGTTCCTAATCATCCAAAAACAAGGTTAACACTCTCTGATCAGTCTCTCCCAAAAGAATCCCGTTTTTCTTCTCCCCTCACACCAAAGCACCATCAAAAACTCATCTTTTCAAGCCACAAACATCACGAAACACTTAGATCATCAAGGCCTTAGTCAAGGCCATCAATTGGAATCTCAAGAACACTTTACGTAAACTCCTACGCTTTTAATCTCTACTTCTCATCTCATTCTTTGTTTTAGAGTAGTGTAATCACATCAAAAGGATCAGCCTAGAGCCTCTCCAATCTATGGAGATGGTCTCGAAGCACATGATTCGACATTCTAATAATTAAGAATTAATTATTAGCTTTATTTGTCTTAATTGTTTATTTGCTATTTGATTAAAAAACACCTAAGCAAGACCAATCCTAGATTGGGTGGATTGGGTGCTCCTTGGCCTTCCCAATCCATAACTTAACCCCCAAACTCAAGAATCTCACGGTCCGTGTTCCGTTCAACAACATGGTGGCGACTCTCAAATTCAAAAGGCGAGCGGGAATCTTCTTGGATGCAAACAGTGGCGACTCTGCTAGGGATATTATATTTAAGTGGGTTAGACTTGCGTGCAAATTAGGCGTTTTTAATCTCTGTGATTTTCTGCTAAAAATAAATTTTTTCTGATTTTTTTTTTGTGAATTTTCGGACTGCTCTGTTTTGAATCTATTCTATCTTGAATCTGGGCTCCGGAAGAGATATCCCGTACGAGACATCAGATCCCTCGTACGAGGTATTCCTTCTCTGCCAAGAATCTGCAGATCAGTCCCTGCACTTCAAACTACATAACAGTCCCTAAATTTTCAAAAAACTGCAAATTAGTCCCTGCACTTCTGAAACTACAGATCACTCCCTGGACTTTAAAAAAAGAGTACTCTTTTCTTCGCTTGTATTTACTCCGTCCCCATATGTGCAATAAATAATTTATGTTATATACATGTATTGTTTTTGCGTTAACATCTCTTGTATGGGCTATGAAAAAATTTAAGGATGAGTATTTACTCATTCTTGAGTTTATTTTGCACCCACTAATGGGTAATGCAACCACTGTGAGTATTTCTATCCCTCTTGTTTATGTGGCCTTATTGCTATGTGCTTCATATTCTCTTCTCAAAAATCTTTTCAAACTCGAACTACGTTGACCTGAGTCTCTCTTTCTTTTTCTGAAGTCCGGTCAATCTTTTACTCGCTTTCAAAAAAAATCTCTCTATTTTCACCTTGACATCTAGAACTTTACCCTCACACACGTGCAGACATGTAGAATAATTGCACTACATACCCTATAAACCCGGGTCCCAATCGGAGGACGGATGTCGGTCAGCACCCCCACTCTACAAGTGGCACTCGCCGGTCTCTACAAAGATGGTGTACCCACTCCGTGACACGCTCTTAGACTGTGTTCATGGGGAGCCTTAGCCGTAAGCCCTGCATCAACCTCATGCACACATAATAGTCAATAGGACACTCCTTGAGACCGGTCGGTTCGATTCTTAGGGTTGCTTTAATCTTTACCCAAGATAATGTTTTTACTACAATCTATAATCCTCCCTTTATGAATTCTTGATGGTTGTTCCTTCGGTAATAAATTATCGGACAAAGGATTGCGATGGTGAAATTGAGAATTTTTCTATGTTCATCGAGTCTAGTCTCTTTTGCCATCAAGATCCTGCGTTTGATAATGTCCCTTTCGGTTGTCCCTAAACAAGAATTCATAAGGTTTGATTGCATAAAAGGCGTTGTTCAACAAAGTGCAAAAAAATTACGGAATCACTTAGGTTTGGCTAAATTGAATGGTGGATTCCGATGAGAATATGGGACATTTGCCCAAATTGTCCATTTGGGAGAGTGCAATACAGGTGAAAAATAAGGGGCTCATATTCTAGGGTGACAGAATCCACTATTCCAGGATATTAGATAGAAACCCCCCAAAACGGATTAAGTTCCGTCCGACCAAAATTAGGATTAAAATATGAAATTTAGTGTTCTGTGCTAGATGTCTCGTACGAGACATCTTCTTCTATACGTGTCAATTTCTGTGCTATGCTTGTTTGGTTAACCTATACTCACTCCTAAGCTTATACACCTTATAAAGCTGATTTGTTGGGACCTTAATATGGGTTTAACGCAATCTCTATACCGCTTAGGTTCGTCCGAATCGCATCTAGATCATTCCAAACTCTTCCGACACCATGTCCAACACCAAGTCTACACAAGAGGCCCATGATCTTAAGACCCGACTAAAAGGAGAAGTAAGTCAAATGGTCGAAGTAGGCGCCACTGCCCTATACACCGACTTCAAGCGGAAAATGGAGGGAGAATTTATGACTCGCTTACAAACCCAAGGGGATTACTATGAGAAAGAAGTCGCAACCCTTCGCGGTCGCCTACAAGCCCAAGAAGAGTGTCACAAGAAAGAGATTGAGGCATTCCAAACCCATCTACAAACTCAAGGGGAGTTCTACGGGAGTAAGATCGACACACTTCAAGCACGCTTGCAAGCTCAAAAGGAATGCTATAGAAAAGAGGCCAAATTCCTTTGTGAAACAACCACGCCTAAGAAGAAAAGGCGGCTCTGTGACCCTAATATATACAAATTTACTAAGATGGGAACGACAAGGCACTACGATAATCTCGAAGGGGTTAGTCAAGAGGGTCTCCTTGAGATCCTCTTAAAGAAAGGCAAAATAATGTTGGGTTTCGTGCAATCATGCGCAGCGGAAGATAGACATGAATAAAACCCAATAGCCTAGATCCGTTATGAACAATAATTCATAACAACAAGATGAAAGAAACTAACCCTTGTAGATCATTATGTAAAACTTGGATTAAGCGTTAAGATAAACTCCCTCTACCGGTGATCCACACAACGAATAGATTTCAAGAACGCTTTCTTGAACTTGACTGCTAGGTCTTCAGATTGATCAACGATGATGAAGAACGATTCTTCAAAGCTCCCAAAGATAATTATGGTTGATGATTGGGAATTATCAAACACAATGATCCTAGTATATTATGTGTATTTTCTTTATCAAAGAAAGAGTTTGGAATTGATCAAATCAATAGCTAGTGAACTTTTCCCGTCTGTCCATAATATATACAAGGGGTGTCCAAAACCCTTTAGAACTTAGGTCTTCTTGTCCAATAAGAACTGACTTAAATAAATCTGATTGCCGGGATTGCCACCGTACGGCTTGAAGCGATCCGTACGAAGCTCATTCAGCCGTACGGTCGGTTCCTTCAGATTCCTCATTTTTCGCTCCTTTTAATTATCCGTTCTGTGTGTGTGACCCAATAGGATTATACTAAGTTGGCAACGAGTCTGAACCAGTCAAACCTCGTAAGTCATAAGCGGACTCTAACAAGCCATTATGACTACCCAATTAGTATAACTTTGGAATCCAAAGTTTCCTAAAATAGAACATAACACAATCTCTTTGTTACACGATGTCTATTGAGCATAAGCCATGGTCAATGGTCAACTTACATTTGTTCAATGCTTTCTCGATCCCGAATGTATTGATAATACAAATCTTATTTGAGCACGGCCATGCATTTCATCAATACCATTCATCGAGTGGCCAAAGCTTGACATCTCTCTTGATGAGGAACAAATCCCATCTTGACTTATTACTCTTCCCTACATGATTCCGATTACGCCAATCATATTCTTTATAGCTATCCCGTTAGGGGTAACGTTTGAATATGTCAAACATAATGTTCACCATGTGGAAGACTGTAATAACCTCAGGTCTAGAGATTTCAGTGATATAACTATATGAGACTTAATTATGACATTGTGACCATGACATAAATTTCATAGGGGTCAGTCCAGTATATGTTCTCCAACAAATACCCATAAGTCTAATTGTATCCCATACACCATAATCATCATATGATTATCTATTAAACTTATACTAATAATTAATCATAATTATTAGAGACGGGGATTATTATAATAAACATGCAAAAGATATAATAATCAAACATTCAATATCTTTATAAATAATAACATTAATTTTACAAACAAGATGCCTGGGGCATAACACCAACAATCTCCCACTTGCACTAGGCCTAATTAATGTATCGAATACCGATAGACCTAACATGACCATCATGCTTCGCTTGCGGAAGACCCTTTGTTAATGGGTCTGCAATATTATCATCAGTTGGTACTCTGCATATATTTACGTCTCCTCTATCAACGATCTCTCGAATGATATGAAAACGCCTAAGTATGTGTTTATATTTCTGATGCGGTTTAGGTTCCTTTGCTTGAGCAATAACACCATTATTATCACAATAAGGGTCTATTGGATTAGCAATGCTAGGAAACACCTCTACTTCACCAATTAACTTCTTAATCCAAACAGCCTCTTTAGCAGCATCGAATGTAGCAATATACTTAGCTTCGGTTGTATAATCTGCTACGGTACTTTGCTTATAACTCTTCCAGCTAACAGCACCTCCATTAAGCACAAATACAAATCCAGATTGCGATCTAGAATCATCCTTGTTGGTTTGGAAGCTTGCATCTGTGTAACCACTTACAACAAGATCATCTTCTATACCTCCATACACCAAGAACGAATCTTTAGTCCTTCGCAAGTACTTAAGAATCGTCTTGACTGCAATCCAGTGACTCTCACCGGGATCTGATTGGTATCTGCTCGTCATTCTCAAAGCATACAAGACATCGGGTCTAGTACATATCATGGCATACATGATGGATCCAATAGCAGAAGCATATGGAATCCCAATCATTCTCTCACACTCATCAGTTGTCTTAGGACACTGATTCTTGCTTAGAGATATGCCATGACCTACTGGCAAATTTCCTCTCTTAGAGTTTTCCATGCGGAATCTCTTAAGAACTTTGTCAATATCTGTATCTTGACCTAAACCAATCAGTTTCTTAGATCTATCACGATAGATCCTTATGCCAAGGATGTAAGTGTCTTCTCCCATATCTTTCATTGAGAAACACTTTCCTAACCAAGTCTTTACAGACTGCAGTACAGGAATGTCATTTCCAATGAGCAATATGTCATCAATATATAGCACAAGAAATAGTACTACGCTCTCACTAATCTTCTTGTATACACAAGGTTCATCTTCGTTCTTGATGAAGCCAAACTCTTTGACCGATTCATCAAATCGAAGATTCCAACTCCTAGAGGCTTGCTTCAATCCATAAATGGATCTTTGCAACTTGCATACTTTGTTAGAATTTTCTGGAATTACAAAACCTTCAGGTTGTGTCATATAAACATCCTCAAGTAAGTTTCCATTAAGGAAAGTTGTTTTGACATCCATTTGTCATATCTCATAGTCAAAATAGACAGCTATGCCGAGTAAAATTCTTATAGACTTGATCATTGCAACGGGCGAAAAGATTTCATCATAGTCAATACCATGAATCTGCCTATAGCCTTTCGCTACAAGTCTAGCTTTATAAGTATGCACCTTTCCATACATGTCAGTTTTCTTTTTGAAAACCCACTTGCATCCTATGGTTTTTACACCTTCAAGTGCATCAATCAAGTTCCAAACTTGATTATCATACATGGACTTAATTTCAAATTCCATGGCTCCAAGCCATTTATCTGAATCAGGAGCGGACATTGCTTCTTGGTAGGAAGTAGGTTCGTCATCAACTATGACTTCCACTTCATTGCTATCCGTCATGAGAAATCCATATCTCTCAGGTTCGGATCGCACCCTACCAGTTTTGCGAGGAACTTGAGTATTCTGAATAGGTTCCACAACTCCTTGTGAAACTTGTTCAGATCCAACATTTTGTTCCATGTTATTTTCGGGTTCTCGAACCTCTTCGGGATTAATTTTACTCCCACTAATACCTTTGGAAATAAACTCTTTCTCTAAAAAGGTACCATCACGTGCAACAAACACTTTGTTGTCCGTGCGGTTGTAAAAGTAATATCCCTTAGTTTCTTTAGGGTAACCCACTTAAATACATTTGTCAGATTTTGGTGCAAGTTTTTCAGAGATCATTCTCTTAACATAAGCATCACAACCTCAAATCTTCATGAAAGACAAACTAGGTTTTCTTCCAGTCCACATCTCATATGGATTCTTTGGAACAGATTTAGTTGGAACTCTGTTTAGTGTAAGAGCAGCAGTTTCTAGTGCATGGCCACAAAAGGATAAAGGAAGATCAACTTGACTCATCATGGAGAGGAATATATCTAATAAAGTCCTATTTCTCCGCTCAGACACACAATTCCATTGTGGTGTTCCAGGTGGAGTTAATTGTGAAACAATTCCACAATCTTTAAGATGATTATCAAATTCTTAGCTTAAATATTCTCCACCACGATCGGATCGAAGTGCTTTAATAGTTTTGCCAAGTTGATTTTGTACTTCATTTTGAAATATTCTAAATATCTCAAAAGACTCACTTTTATGTTTCATTAAGTAGACATAGCCATATCTACTAAAATCATCAGTAAAAGTTATGAAGTATTGATATCCTCCCCTAGCACTGCTGCTCATTGGTCCACACACATCAGTATGTATGAGTCCCAATAAGTCACTAGCCCCTTCACTACTCTTAGTAAAAGGTGTCTTTGTCATCTTTCCAAGTAAACAAGACTCACAAGTTTCATATGATTCAAAATCACGTGAATCTAAAAGTCCGTCCTCATGGAGTTTTGAGATACGCTTCTCATTAATATGACCAAGACGGCAATGCCACAAATAAGTATGATTTATATCATTAGGTTTGGATTTCTTATTTACATTATAAATATTCTCATTATTTCCATTCTCAACATCAAGAACATAAAGGCCATTAAATGAACATGCAGTACAATAAAGCATATCATTTAAATAAATAGAAAACTTCTTATTTTTAATAAGAAAACTATAACCTTCATTATCCAAACAAGAAACTGAAATAATATTTCTACTCAAATTCGGAACGTAATAACAATTGTTCAAAACAAGAATAAATCTGCTAGGTAAAATGACATCATATGTTCATACGGCTAATGCAGCAACTCTTGCTCCATTCCCCACGCGTAGGTCCACTTTGCCATCTTTGAGTAGCCTCCTATTCCTTAGTGCCTGCACATTCAAACAAATGTGAGATCCACATACGGTATCTAATACCCAGGAACTAGAAGTGGAAAGTAGAATATCTATAACATAGATACATGAAGTAGACGCAGTCCCACTGCTCTTCTTCATCTTTAACTCTTCCTTGTAAACCTTGCAATTTCTTTTCCAATGACCAATCTCATTGCAGTGGAAACAGATTGCATCCTTTTGGGAAGTAGGTTTAGCCACAGTGGCATTGGCAACAATTGCCTTGCCAATCTTGGGTTTGACAACCTTTGCCTTACCCTTTCATTGCCTTTCTGGCCCTTTCCTTCCTTAGACACCATGAGAACAGGAGCGGCCCCTTTACCGATTTTTTTTCCGCTGTCTTAAGCATCCCATGCAACTCAGACGGTGACTTATCCATCCCATGCATATTAAATTTCATGACGAACTGATTATAGCTTTTGGGCAATGAATTAAGAATAAAATCAGTGGCCAACTCAACATCAATTGGATGGCCAAGCCTCTCTAGATACTCAAAATGAGCCTTCATCTTAAGAACATGAGGGCCCACAGCCTGCCCTTCGCTCATCTTGCATGAGACCAAGGCAGCTATAGTGTCGAACCTCTCTTGCCTTGCTTGTTCTTGAAACATATCTTTCAACTGAATAGCAAGTTAAAATTCCTCCAAGTGTTCAAGAGTCTTCTAAAGCTCTGGACACATGGCCGCAAGCATGAGACAACCCACCTCACGAGAATCACTTTTGTGCTTCTTGTAGGCGTTTCTCTCATCCTTGGGTGCATTAGAAGCAGGTTCATCTTCAGGAACGGGGTCATTAAGAATATAGAGCTTGTCTTCATGATTTAGAATAATTCTAAAGCTACGGATCCAATCCGTGAAGTTAGCTCCATTTTCTTAAAGCTTTTCCTTCTCAATGATAAAGAACTTGAATTTTGAGCCATTATCTACAATTATGCAAACATGTAATCACATATAAGTACCAACTTAATTAAAGATATTATAAACATTAGTATTTCATAAATACTCTCTCTAAATTATATAACCTTCAATACATCCATTGTATCATATAATTTAAATGGGCTAAGATCCAACTTTAATTTAATTTCAAGTCCGCTTTGGCGATACTGCTCAAAATTAAATTAATTAGGTAGACAACTCCTTGTCAATTATATCATACATGACTCTTAGATCCTTTATGAGATTTAGACATCATATGTCTAACACGTTTTAATCTCATCTGTGCCTTAGGCCCAAAACTTTGTCTTTTGATAGCCCAATTAAGTCAAACCATTTTAAACTTATAGGAATCACTCTTTCCTCATCTTGCTCATAGATGAATAGAATTAATGTGCCTCGCTTTGGCAGAGCCCGCATAAAACTACCCATGTACTCACAAGTGTTTAATCATGGATTGGCACATAACTTAAAATTTTAAGAAGGTTCACACACATAAAGTTAATCAATTAACCGAATTAATTTTATGTGACTTTAGTTGCGCTAGTTATAGGATTAAAGTCTGAAACTTTGAGATCACGCCAATCTTAAACTCCTTTAAGATTCTAATCTCAATGTCTGGACTTCTGAACTTACATCTATTTCAGGAAACACGGTTTCAAAAACCAGCCATCTGAAACGGATCAAATCAGTATAGTCTAAACCATCCGCAGAGCATCTTGAAATTGAGAGCACAAACAGTACGATCAAAACTAAGCCAAAAGGCATTCACATTCCCGTACTAGGATCAAGAAACCAAGCAACTTCTCTATACGGTCGAAACTAAGCCAAAAGGCATCCACATTCCCATATAGATTGGCCACTTGTCTCAAGATCTTTCATTGTCTCTTAATCTCACAGATTACAGCAGTTCTAAACTCTTTAGAACTCTGATTTCTGCAGTTACTTTGAATTCTTCGTAGAAAACTGTTTCAGGAAACACGGTTTCGAAAACCAGCCGCCTGAAACCAGTTTCTGTTTCCAGATTCGAATTCCGTAAAAAAATTACCGAACAATCTAGATACCAGAAAACAGAGCAACAATCTGGAAAATTATGACGGCGCCGTACGGCTTGGACCTAGGCGTACGCCGTCTGTCCATCCGTATGGA
The DNA here is from genome assembly GCA_026119855.1 of Campanula takesimana. Lineage (NCBI taxonomy): Eukaryota > Viridiplantae > Streptophyta > Magnoliopsida > Asterales > Campanulaceae > Campanula > Campanula takesimana. The sequence goes on along the minus strand of JAOWBW010000115.1, from coordinate 715,037 downwards.
AGCTATGATCAGTTTCTCCAAATTTCCAGTTTTTCAGAAATTCGATCAATCCAATATCGTATGTATACATACGAATTTAACAGAATACGAATTTTAACCCACTTTATTCATACAAACAATAACTAATTTATTTCTCATACAAATAAGATTTATATTATCAACAATTATAATCTGATTATAACATGATAATCTAAACATGCGATCATACATATTAATCAAATCAATATTACAACCACATCAACTAGCATGCATATTTTATCTCATATAAAATCCATCACATAAATTCATCTTCCTCATGATCATATCATTTAAATAATCGCATTAAATAATTATATCATGACTATATTAGAATTATTGATCATCAACGGGGCTCTGATACCACTGTTCGGTTTAGTGCAATCATGCGCAGCGGAAGATAGACATGAATAAAACCCAATAGCCTAGATCCTCTATAAACAATAATTCATAATAACAAGATGAAAGAAACTAACCCTTGTATATCGTTATGTAAAACTTGGATTAAGCGTTAAGATAAACGCCATCTACCGGTGATCCACACAGTGAACATATTTCAAGAACACTTTCTTGAACTTGACTGCTAGGTCTTCGGATTGATCAACGATGATGAAGAATGATTCTTCAAAGCTCCCAAAGATAATTGTGGTTGATGATTGGGAATTATCAAACACAATGATCCTAGTATATTATGTGTATTTTCTTTCTCAAAGAAAGAGTTTGGAATTGATCAAATCAATAGCTAGGGAACATTTCCCGTCTGTCCACATACAAGGGGTGTCCAAAACCCTTTAGGACTTAGGTCTTATTGTCCAACAAGAACTGACTTAAATAAATCTGATTACCGGGATTGCCGCCGTACGGCTTGAAGCGAGCCGTACAAAGCTTATTCAGCCGTATGGTGGGTTCCTTAATATTCCTCGTTTTTCATTCCTTTTAATTACCCGTTATGCGTGTGTGACCCAATAGGATTATACTAAGTTGGCAACGAGTCCGAACCAGTCAAACCTCGTAAGTCATAAGTGAACTCTAGCAAGCCATTATGACTACCCAATTAGTATAACTTTGGAATCCAAAGTTTCCTAAAATAGAATATATAACACAATCTCTTTGTTACACGATGTCTATTGAACATAAGTCATGGTCAATGGTCAACTTACATTTGTTCAATGCTTTCTCGATCCCGAATGTATTGATAATACAAATCTTATTTGAGCACGGCCATACATTTCATCAATACCATTCATCGAGTGGCCAAAGCTTGACATCTCTCTTGATGAGGAACAAATCCCATCTTGACTTATTACTCTTCCCTACATGATTCCGATTACGTCAATCATATTATTTATAACTATCCGGTTAGGGGTAACGTTTGAATATGTCAAACGTAATGTTCACCATGTGGAAGACTGTAATAACCTTAGGTCTAGAGATTCCAGTGATATAACTATATGAGACTTAATTATGACATTGTGACCATGACATAAATCTCATAGGGTTCAGTCCAGTATTTGTTCTCCAACAAATACCCATAAGTCTAATTGTATCCCATACACCATAATCATCATATGATTATCTATTAAACTTATACTAATAATTAATAATAATTATCAGGGACGGGGATTATTATAATAAACATGCAAAAGATATAATAATCAAACATTCAATATCTTTATAAATAATAACATTAATTTTACAAACAACATGCCTAGGGCATAACACCAACAAATAAAACCTGGAAAAGGGACTACTCACAAGATGAACTATTACTACAATCGTATCCCCTCATTCTGCAAATTCCACAGAGCCACCGGTCGTGACACCAACTCTTGTCGCCACTTAAAGGATGTCATCCAAGATCTCATTGATAAGAAGGAAATAGAGATACCAAGTGTTACTATCAACCCTCTCCCTTAGCTACGCAAAGAAGAATGAAGCCTCAAGAAGAAATCAAGATCAACCACTTTGGGGCTACAACTATACTCTCCCTTTCTCCTTAGAAATAGAATAGGTTTTAAGTTCTCGTTCTGTCATTCTAGTCCATCTCCCTCCCTCTCTAGTTTGTGTCAACTATCGAGTCTGTCTTGAATTCTAGTAATTAATAAAAGTCATTCTTATTTCTATACACTTCTCTAAGGTTGTTCTACCTTTTGAATTTCTCTCTAATTCATGAAATGGATCCGCAAACAATAATTGTCATTAATCTAAAACTTTGCAATTGATAATAAAATGTCTAAACAAGTAAGAAGGCCTAGGGGCTACACATTACTATCACCACGTTCATGTCAAAAGTCGAAGGACCACAATGGAAGAAAGTCAAAGGCATTATCATTCCCAAACAAAAGTGGGGCTACTCAATTCAAGCTTTGAGAGTCAAAAAAAAAAAAAAAAAAAACTCTCAAGCTTTCACAACCCTACAAAGAAGGAGTTTCAACCACACACAATGAAGTCAAAAAGGAGGCCTCTCATCTCCTCCTACAATGAAGATCAAATCCAAATGAAGACAAAATGAGACTCCTAACTTGAAGACCGTCTCCATCATCCGTAGATATCACTGATGGATGTGTTTCTACCCATCCAAATGATATACTTTTATGACTTATTAGATGCTCAACCTTGGGTATTTTGATTGGTTTTGGAGTGTTTATGAGTATAGTAAAGGAGCAAAAGAATGTATGGATTCATGTACATTAAAGCGTGAAAAAGAAGGATAAAGAACGGACCAGAACATAAAAATAAAGAGATGTGACCTCTGATAAATTAAATCCATTGGATATTACTCGAAAATATATTTCCAACGATAGTTTACACGTCCAAATTGGAGTTCGTATGAAGAAGTTATGGCCTCCGGAAGATTGCGCGATAATCAGCGAAGTACCAAGCGTCCGCTTGCTCCAAACCAAGCGCCCACTTGGTCTTTGGACAGAAAATACAGCAGATTTTGACCAAAGTAGGCGCCCACTTGCCCCCTAGTAAGCGCCCACTCGCCTAGGGACCTTAGGGGAATTTTCCAAGGACTTTTCTGGAAGTATCCAAACTTTGAGGGGCTTATTAGGAATTTCCAAATTTCTAGGGTCTTTTCTGGAATTTCTGGAGGATCTTTGGGGAATTTTTGGAGGGTTTTTCTAGAAAATCAAAAATACCAGGGGATCCTGGGGAAATTCCGGCCAGCAACTTTATTTATCCTTTTTCAACAAGGAATCCTAGGGTTTTTCATTTTTTTACACCTCCTTAGCCCTAGTATAAATATAACACTCCATCCAATTTATTGGAGGCATGCTTTATTCTTAGGTTTTCTTTAGTTTGAAGGTTGTAATCAAGATTGAAGACTTTTTATCAACAAGCGTAATATCCAGGTTTATGAATTCTATTTATTTTCTTGTGATTTATGCTATGGGTATGAGTAGCTAATCATCTTGGTTTGCGGATTGTATGTGATCAATTACATAATCTTTATACTATGAGATGTTAATCGTTGTTTTAGTTTAACACAATTGTATTAATTCCGTTTTTGAGTTTCAATCATATTGATAGATATTTTTGGCTCTTTAACTATTAGGGTTTAATATCTTGCACTTGCGTGGAGAGTTAGACATAGCCATTGTTGTGTTGAATAGTTTGGATCTTGGACCTTGCGTAAAAAGAGAAAAACTAGGTTTTCATATTCTTAGATGTGTAATAAATTCTTTGTGTTTTAATTGGACCTTGCGGAAGAATTAATTTACATAGGATAATAGAATTGCAATCTGGCCACCTAACCGTCCCAATTCTTAAATAAGTGAATGAACCCTAAAATAAAGATTAGTTATTTCGTCATCAAAATAGCATAAAGAGAGTGTAATTGTGATTGCCAATCCGTGAACTGCTTGAATCCTCTTGAGTACAATCTTTACTTTAATTTGCGATTTCAAATTCTTAGTTTATTTCTATTGCTAGTAGTTAATTTAGTTTAATCAAATCAAAAACCCCTTGGTTACTTTTGCACTAATTAAATCAACTTGTTTTTCCACAAGTCTCTGTGGTTCGACCCTTACTTTTGTATACTGCTGCTTCGGCACTTGTACACTTGTAAGGTATTTTTATTACAGTGGATTTTATCCATCAATCACTCATGAAAAAATCCGAAGAGCGCACTAATGATTAGGCCTTCTCCTCAAAACTTGTCAAGACATTTCTAGATGATTCACTTGCAAAAAATGAACTGGACAAACACTTAAGACATCAAAAATAAATACTAGGGTCCATTAAAGGTAGAACTATCTTTTTAGTACCTTGAGCCAAGTAGCGTTCTTCATTGAGTCAAGGAGCTTCCTCTTCCTCACCCACATATGCCTTCTTTAAATCCAAGCATCAAGGCTAGGGGATTTTGATCATTTCATTCCCTAGTCTATTCATTCTCGAAACGTACGAACTCGTCAAAGTAAATCCACACTAGGGGCTATCCTCTTTGCCTCTAACTCTCATTACAAAGTGCGTTATCCCCACCGAGTCGATGCTTTGAACAATTTCCCAAAAACCAAGTCGATAGCTAAAATGCCTAATACATTCAAACCCAAAAATCTTACATGTCTCGCCACAATAAGAGACAAAACTACTCTCCTCTCTGAGTCATCTTCGACTACATACTCTGTCAAAAAAATGAAAAGAGACGCAAAAGAGATGCTCGCTAGATTGAAAACCCGAAAGGGCGGTCTAAGCAAAAAATCAGGGTGCGTCACAAATATATATATATATATATATATATATATATATATATATATATATATATATATATATATATAAATAAAAGGGAGAACATTCTTCAAATCATCTTCTTCAACCTTCCTCAAATTCAACAAGCGGGAGAGCGATCTTCTTCAAATCAAACAGCCTCATAAGCCTGTTCATGGGGTCATCTAAAACATACAAGATTCTTGGGGCTTGACTTAGACCACACATGAGATCAACATGGGGGAACAAATCACGTCTGTCATCACCTGCACCAGAGACTCTCAGACATGGAATTCTAGAGTGATTCAAAAGTACGCCTGGCCTACTAAGAGCTTGCACATTAATTAATATCATTGGTTGTCGGACAAATAGTCGTCTCCCTTGACACGACATGACTAAAGGAACAATCTGGACGGATCATCCTGCATAAGGCAAACGAGTATCACACGAGGCAACCATCAAAGAAACTCCGTAGCACATCATCTCTACAGAAAACCTGATTAGGTCCAGACTTGTCAAACACAAGCCCCCCCCCCCCCCACACACACACAAATCAACACATACAGGTCATCAACAATAAACATCCCATCGCAAATCCATGCTATTCACACTACTGACACAAAGGTTGACCAACCGAGCATGCACATAAATTTGTCACCGCCACATGAGTCCAATTACAAACTAAAATCAAAGCGAAATTGCTTGCTAGCATAGGTTCTACTTATTATATGAACAGGTACACAAAAACCAATCCATGCACACACAAAAAAAAAAAAAAAATCCAACAGCAATCAGATGATCCCCACAGAATTGAGAGTTTCAGCATCCAGTACTTTCAATGTAGGAGCATTGATCGAGGATAATATTCAGTACTTTCAATCAGCTCCATGAACTGATCGGTCGAGGATATTCTGAACACTCAAACACCAACTTCAACAAAGTTCAGAACCGGCATCTACATCAAATCAAGAGATTCTGCATCCAGTACTTTCAATCAGCTACGGCCATTGAGAGATGATAATGTCCAGTACTTTCAATCAGCTACGGCCATTGATAGAGGATATTTAGAAATCTACAAATCTACTTCAACATCAAAGCATCCAGTACTTTCAATCAGCTTCGGCCATTGAAAGAGGATAATATCCAGTACTTTCAAATTAGCTTCGGCCATTTGATTGAGGATATTCACAAAGTCTGGGATCGGCATCAAATCATCCAATACTTTCAATGATGAATTAAAAGAGGACATGTTCAGTTCTGTCAATCAGCTACGGCCATTGATCGAGAACATCTAAGGATCCAGTACTTTCAATCAGCTTCGGCCATTAAAAGAGGATAATATCCAGTACTTTCAATGATGAATTGACAGAGGATATTCCCCAACAACTCCAACAAAGTCCTACCCTGGCAACCAATCAAGTCCTACATTGGCGAGCAAGTAAGTCCTGACTAGGCACCATCGACTGCGACACTCCATCAACAACAAAGGGTATATTTAGAATTGGGTCAAGGACATTGATTCCCCAGTATGGGTTACTCTCTAAGCTCTAAACTTTACTTACTGCAGCATTGCTTTCAAACGATTTTCAAAATACCTCAAACGATCGTTTTTACGTGTTTTCGGAGTCGAACTACGTTTGGTCTGATTTCCTTCCAAGGAATACGTAGGCAGCTTTATAGCACGACCATACCCAAAGTTCTAAATGGTGTCTTTCTATCGACGGCTTTACTTCTTCCATAAGTATCATCGCCGAGAGGCTCTGTAGACACCCCATTTTAAACTCAAATTTATGATTACACTACTTTTATGTCTCGCCTTCGTGTTTTGATGAAAACTCGTTAGTTTTGACATATTTCATTAAGTTTCTGATTGACTCCGTTAGTTAGGGGCTAAACTGAACAAAGAAACTATAGACAAGGATAAACATAATAATTGTGCACTGGATGCCTCGTACGAGACATCAATGTCTCATACGAGACATCTCCTATGTCTGCGAGTCTGATTCACTTTCCTTCTCCGTTTCGATCTCTTTTGTTGGTCCCAAAGACACAACAAGGGTATGAAAAGAGGCTAGAGGGGGGTGAATAGCCTATTTAAAATTTCAACCCTTTTTCAAAATTCAACCAAGAGCTTACAATCTTGAATTTGTGGTCAAGTAAAAACCACACGGTCAAGGTGTAATATGCACAGCGGAAGTTTTCGATAGAAATGATGTAAGGCTGTTTTTGACAAAAATCTCTTAAGTATAGAAGCTCACTCACGGTCAAGAGTTTTCCGGTCGAGTGAGATGCGGCCAGAGTTAAGCGGTTAAGAGATTTGCGGTCAAGATATGGTTGAGTGAAAGTTGTCTTAGAAGTTTTGGCAAATGATAAGTTAGTCAGATTTTAGCTAAGGCAATGTGGAGAACAAACATACACAATTCACAACAGTTCTAAAATCTGAAAGATCAAACACTAAACGACAAACAAGATTAATATGAACAATAAAGAACAAGATGAACAATATTTGAAAGTGAATTTGCAGAAAGTAAAATGACACAAGTATTTGAAAAGGTTCGATATGTTAAAAGATCTACGTCCTTTACCAAGATGGTCAGTCTTGGATTTTGAATGGAGGTATATATTGATTCTTGAGTGTACAGATTACAGAGATGAAGCTTTGAATCAACACCTACTTTCTATGAAGAATAAATCCTAGACTTAGACCAGTGTATCCCTTTTGATGCAATCTATGTGATTGATCAATTAGGGTGAGTGTGTGTAAGAATCAAGAGCTCTTTGGAATCTATATGATTTTAGAGCCTAATGAATCTTAAGTTTTACAAGGCTTGAGATGACTTGAATATTGCTGGAGAGCTTTGAAGGTTTGAAGGTGAGTTCTTTGAAGATTCAAAGGATTCTGGAAATCTTGAGTATGATCTTCAATCACCAAGTATTTCGACAATAATTTCTCTCTTTGAATCACAGCAATGTTCAATGAAGAACTTAAGGGCTATTTATAGCCTTGAATGAGAAAATAGCTGTTGGGAAATACTTGGGCTCCAAGTTAAAGGACAATGAGCTGTTGAAATCAGATTGGAGCTCAGACTGAGTTGTCCGTTTGTTGCAGAGTAGTGGTGGCCCCACTAATGTGTATTCAAATTTGAAATTTTAATTTTGCAACGTTCTAAACTAACCATAGTTTAACCAAGGTTAATTTTGAACAAACTTGGGTCACTTGGACATCTTCATTTCTTGCGGTCGAGGCCTCACGGTCGAGAGCTTTCCGGTCAAGTGGTCTTCCACAGTCAGGTGACCTACCACGGTCAAGGTAAGTTCTCACGGTCAAGGACTTGACCACTAAAATTCCAGACTTAGAGATTTTTAAGTCCTATCAATCAAAAGCCTATACTACTAAAATGGACTATTCTAAAAATGAAGTTTAATACTTCTTACAATATAACCTAAAGTCCACAAAAGATAAAATTAGGTTATGGGATCAATCAAATCTAGGTAATAGGAGTGGTTTATAATAAGCATACCCAACATCTTTCTTGGCCACCACTCTCCTAATCCGGGGAATATCTAATAGGAGACTTCCTATACGATTTCCTACTGGTTTCCTTACCTAATTAAACCTCTCCACCTCCAGACTTGGTCCCTAAGTAATCTAAACCTATAAATAAAGAGTCTTTCAACCCTAATGACTCCTAAGGTTCCTAATCATCCAAAAAGAAGGTTAGCAACTCTCTGATCAGTCTCTCCCAAAATAATCCCGTTTTTCTTCTCCCCTCACACCAAAACACCATCAAAAACTCATCTTTTCAAGCCACAAACATCACAAAACACTTGGATCATCAAGGCCTAAGTCAAGGCCATCAATTGGAATCTCAAGAACACTTTAGGTAAACTCATACGCTTTTAATCTCTACTTTTCATCTCATTCTTTGTTTTAGAGTAATGTAATCCCATCAAAAGGATCAGCCTAGAGCCTCTCCAATCCATGGAGATGGTCTCAAAGCACATGATCCAACATTCCAATAATTAAGAAATTAATTATTGGCTTTATTTGTTTTAATTGTTTATTTGCTATTTGATTAAAAAAACACCTAAGCAAGACCAATCCTAGATTGGGTGGATTGGGTGCTCCTTGACCTTCTCAATCCATAACTTAACCCCCGAACTTAAGAATCTCACGGTCCGTGTTCCGTTCAACAACATGGTGGCGACTCTCAAATTCAAAAGGCGAGCGGGATTCTTCTTGGATGCAAACAGTATTGTTCAATACTTTCTCGATACCGAATATGTTGATAATCCAAATGACAATGATCCAATCAATTCATTTGAGTTTGGCCAAACATTTCATCAACATCATTCTACGAGGGGCCCAAGCTTGACATCTCTCCGAAGAGGGACAAATCCATTTAGCTTATTATTCTTCCCTACCTGAATTCGATTATGCCAATCATACCCTTTATAACTACCTGGTTAAAGTTAGCGTTTGAATATGTCAAACATAATGTTCATCAAGTGGTAATAACTTCATGTCTAAGGATTCAAATGACATAACTAATATGAGATTTACATACGACATAGACCATGATATAAATCTCATAGAGTGGGTCATGTCCAGTACCTTGTTCTCCAATAAGTACCCATAAATCTAACATGATCATCCCATGACCATTTAGCCTTTATACTAGTGCTTCATAATCTCTAGGGATGGATATTATTATAAGTAAACATGAACAACAATAATAATCAAAACATCTCTTTATTAATATGAATAAAATGATAACATATACAACGTTTAACAAACGTGCCTAGGGCACCAACACTAACACCTGAGACTCAACTAAACAAACAATAGAAGTCTGGAACAAAACCCACCTGGGTAAGAAAGGAAGAAATCAAGTGCCAGGTCGTGTTTACCTCCTTCAAAAGAACTGTTGTTGATGCCTGGTATTTTGACAGTGGCTACTCTCGCCACATGACTGGGTCTCTTGAGAATTTCAAAGACTATGAAGCCTTCAAAGGTGGAAAAGTCAACTTTAGTGGTGGAGCTCAAGGTAAGGTTATTGGCAAAGGTACGCTGAATGTTCTTGGTTTACCTAACTTGCATAATGTTTTGCATGTTGATGGGTTAAAGGCAAATTTGATAAGCATAAGCCAATTGTGTGATAACGATCTACATGTCAAGTTTGATAAGAAGACGTGTGAGGTCTTCGATGATTCAAACTGATATGTTTTGAAAGAAGTAAGATCCTCTAATCATTGTTACAAGTTGGTTGAAAATATTTTATGTCTTAAACCAATTTTTGATAATGCTCCTGATCTTATTGTCAAATCTACTGAGAATTGTCTTACAGGTTATCCGGGAGAATTTGATCTGGTTGATGATGAATCTGAACCAATGAACTCAAAGGAATCTGCAGAACCAGCACTTGTGCAGACAAATGACCTATCAGTTGATTAGACAACTGACTCCACATGTGGTCAGACAGTGGCAGAATCAAGTTCAGATTCTGAAACCAGAGAAGAAGAGGTGAATAGATCAAAGGATGACCCATCCAGGATACAGGGAAATCATCCAACTTCCCAGGTTATTGGGGGAGTGGATGAAAAGAAAAAACCAATAGAAAAGAAGGTCAATCGCTGTGACCTTACAAGTTTGATGAACATGAACTCGGTGGACCGTCAGGTAAGTTCATGTTATTCTGTTGCCAATGACGAATCTAATTCAGAGGCATTTTTTATGTCATTTGAAGGGGAGTTGATTATTGTTCCAAAAAGCACCAATGTTAGTTGTTTTGGTAATCAATTGGGTTCTTGGGAACAAACTTTTGTTTCGCTATCAGCTGCTGAATCACAATGTGTAGCAGTTGGTGGTAGGTACACTAAACTCCTTTGGATGAATAAATTGATCAAAGACCGTGGAATCAAAGACAAAATCTCGTCTATCTTTTGTGATGCTAAGGGTACCATAGAGATTCTTAAAGGCCCCGTTCAATGTTCTACCCCTAAGCATCTTGATTTTAGGCTTCACTGTGTTAGAGATACTGTTGAAAAAAAATCTTTAGTCGTCAATTTGGTAGAAATAATAAATGACTAAATGATATTTTCATGAGGCCTTTGTTTTTCGAGAGATGCTTTTCACTCGGTGTGTATGAGTTCAGTTGATCGCACAAGTGTGCGGACAACTGTCTACATCCCTGTATAATTGTATATTACAGAAAACACAAAAAAAAAGAAAAAGAAAAAGAAATAAATAAAAAATAAAAAAATCTGCATTCATGCTTTGCACGATTATCTCTTGTGATCACTTGGTTGACTTATTCCCGTGACTCTTTGTTTGACCCTTGAATGTGATATCTTTCTTAACCTGATAATAAAAATTATCTTGTTAATTCCTTTGTGTTGTTTATCATGGAGTGGGCACTTAATCTAAAGTTGCAGGGAAAACAAGCTGCCTCATATCTTTGAAGTCACTACTCATTTAGGCAATTTGCTGATGTTGTATACAAAAATACATCACTTGAGGAAAAAAGTATGGTGACATTGTATTGTGAGAGTGAAGAGCTCCTCCCCGTAACTGATTCAATGCCTCAAAAGGAAGTGTTCTAGAGGCTACATGATTGAAGAACATCTCATTGAATTCCTGTGTGTTAAAATCAGGCCATTGGATATGTTGACCATACTATGTCACACCTAATTGAGATTAATCTCCACTGTGTGTGCTTGTTAGGCATAACTCAAAATTAGGATTTCTTTGGCCTCGTGAAAATTTCATTTTGTTGATTATTATTTTCATCAAATTGTGGGCTAATCATTTCTTGGTTAACAATATGTTTAAATGAGTGTTTGCCCAGGTTTATGTGCAAAGGAATTCGGAACAAACTTTGGGGGTTCATGTGGATATGATCTTCTATGGTATTGCAATGGACCACAAAATCGGGATAAAATTTTAGTTTTTGAATTCATGTTCTTTGGCCAATTTTGATCCTCCAAAAGGTTATGCCACCTTGAATGTGTACGTTTCCTAGACCAAGTGAACTTCTCCCCAGCTATAATCAGCAACATTGATCTCTCTCTCTCTCTTTGAAAGTTAATCTTTTTGTGAGAATGTCATCCCTACAGTTGTCTTTGTTGATGTTTAGCAAGCTGTATGCACATCTCTGCACTCAACTGGTTGCACAACTTTGCAGTTGTTCTTTTCTCCAAAAATTCTGTAAGTATAGTCTTATTCCACTTTTTCCTCTACCTCTGATCCTATGAAGCTACTGCTCTGATCATAATTCGCAAAGGGGTTTCTTAAGATATTTGCATAATGTGCGCTTTTTGAAAATACTCTTTTAATTTATTTTAGATTTTTGTAATTCTGGTGTTTATTGTGCATATAATTAATTTAGATTTATTTTATTAATAGTTGTATTTATCTTAGGTATGTTTATCTTAGGATAATTATTTGATTTAGTTGACTAACATATTAATAGTTATCTTTGGTAAGTTAGTTTTTGTATTATAGGAAAGTTGGACTCTCTTCTTGGAAGGTGATTGGATGAGTATTGATCAAGAATATCTTCGCGTCAAAGAAGACCATCATGCCGCATCTATAAATGAGGCGATCCCATTCAGTTCACATCAACGATTCTGGTATTCTAGAGAGAGAATTCATTTTGTGAAAGAGTCCCTGTTTATCTTGAAGTTCTTATTCATAAAGACTTCAAGATTGTTCTGGTGTTTGATTTATTCTAGGAGTCTAGAATAGGTTTGATCTTTTAATTGTTTTTTGTTCTTTCATAATCTTATATTCTGCAAGATCTTTATTAATGAAAGTTTTCCAGCAAGTCATTCTTGCTGAAGTGTTTAAATTCTAAGTTTTATTTTCCGTTGCATTTGTCGACAGTTGTGTAACGAGTTGTGTTGACACCTGTGTTGTTAATCTTAGCACACAACTGGCATTTTCCAGAAACAGTCCTAGCTACATTTCTTTCAAACTCCTTTACTTACTATGATTTGGGACGCTCAAATGCTCCCAAATCTATATATATATATATATATTAAAGTTGGTGAGGAGGGATATGGCTTTGACACATAGACAAACATAGGTTAAAGCTTCATTTGTGTGAAGCCACATCATCCATATCCTAAATGTGTGTGACTTTTGATATTCTCTTTATTAGCTAATACTATTAGCTCATAATAATAGTTATGATATGAGTTAACTATTACTATTATTAATAGTAATAGTTAACTATAATAGTTACTATACAAGTTAACTATTACTATTAATAGTATTAGTTAACTATAATAGTTACTATAGTAGTTAACTATTACTATTAATAATCATAGTGATTGGAGAAGAAATGGAGGGATAACAAAAAGGTCGGTAAATCGAATTAAATTAACTTATCCACATCAACAAACTTTTGATATTTGCCTAGTCATACTAAATCCTTGACAGCTGGATTCCTCTCCCCCTCACGTGTCACCTTCTCCAACCCTACTCACTCACTCTCAACCCCTTTCCCCCTATCGGAGAGCGCCACCGTACAAGGCGGAACCTTTTCCCAATTCCACCTACTCGCCGCCGTGAGAATTTACAGTGTTGGCAAAACCTAATTTTTAAGGGCGTGTTTGTTTCCGCTTTTTATTGCAACAGCAAACTTCTTCCCCGTCCGAATTGGACTTCTTCGTTCCACCTAAGCCCCCTTCTGAACAGGTCATTCCTCTCTCTACAATTTATTTTCCCTATATGTCTGCATGTATTTATATAAATCTGTACAGTATGTATATATATACATCCACTACAGTCCAAAATATAAACACACACGCACAGAGCCTTTGCTGATCTGTAGATTTTTATTTTTATTTTTGGTCTGAATTGAACAGTATGGAGTTCAATTGTTTGTCTATTGTTGAAATTGGAACTTTTTTTTGTTGAAATTGAGCTTAATTAAGACAAATTTTAGGCGTTATGATGCTCGAATTGTTGTTCATTTGCTGGAGTTGATTTAGGGTTCTTAAAATTGAGCTTGTAACTGCTAACTGCGTTTATGTATCTTGTTGGTCAATGGATAAGGCCAAGTTTTGGCTCAAGATTGATAGAAACTTGTTTTGTATCTGTGATGCTGTTCTTATTCTTATTTTGCATGAAGAACCCCATCAGCAAGAAAGGGAGCTATGGAATTGATATAGGGATTAGTATAAGGGATTAAGATGGATCTAGAGGTGTTTAGATTTTTCAGATATGTCATTTTAAATTCCAATTTTAGTTACGGTTTACAATGATAACTATGGCACTCTCCGTGTTTAGGTTTTAGGCATTTGTTGACTATTGTTAGTGCACTTCTTGTTTCTATGATACATGATAGCACAATTCTTTATTTAGATGTTAGTAATTGTCCCCTAAAACTCAAAAATTAGGTATTCTTCTCAGTAATAGTGATTTTATTTCCTCAGAGCATTCAGTTTGAAAATTCATATATCTTACTTTAATGGTAGGGTACTAATGGTCATGAGCTTTACTGGAGAAAAGCGGAAAGAAAAAAAAAATCCCCGAGTTTTATGTCATTTTTGTGGACTTCTTCTCTCATTGGCTGTCCTTTTGTCTGACACTTTTCTATGTGGCCTTTAATTTAACAAACTATAAAGAGTTTAACGGTCTTGTACACTAATTTTCTTCAAGATGTTTCCATTTTTCTCTACCCATCTCCTCAAGGGCCAAATGGATCTTAAATTTCAGTTTGGCCCAGAAAACAATGAGCATGGAAACCAAGCTGCAAAAAAACGCAAATTAGGACTATATTTTTGTTTGAATGTCTGTGCTTTAGGAGCGTGACACTTAATAAACTATATATCTTCCGATTTGATATGATATTTGACGATTTTGAGAATGCTTCTGATATGTTTTGACTGTTTAGAGTGCCTTCAAAAGGCATTGGATTTTCTCATCTTGTCTATTTTGCTAAATTTTTTGATAGTTATGCTTCCTCATATTCTTCTTGCCTTTTTTGGATTGATTAAGACTCCATGTCATGCCCAACTTGATAAACACAGAATGCTGTATCGAGTATGGAATACCAATCGTTAATAATATATATCTAGATACTTCTTAAGCCTCTACGTCGGGATTGTTTCCGCTGGTATTCCAATCAAGTCTTGTAATCTGCACCAGAGAGTGCTAATGAAAGCGTTTAATTAGTTAGCCTGCTCACAAAATTGTGTCCATTTATTGTGTTTCTGGATAATAGCATCTTTAGATCTGTTCAATACATAATACTTCATACATTTATACTATAACTTGTGCATATAAACGAAATTAATAAAATGAAATCTGTGCTCTAAAATTTATTTAAGGATCTTCCAGCGGAAAAAAAATCAAGATATTTAAGAGCAAAAGTATGGAGTAGATCATAAATTTTTATGCTTAAAAACACCAGTCACATAAGTAGCATGTAATTTTTAGAGAGAACAAATAAAAAATATCAAGGGCATCTTATTAAAATATATATATATATATATATATATCAAGGGCATCTTCTCACGGGGTGGGAGTTCCTCACGAAATTCTTGGCTGTTGTATTTCATGTCTTCAGGTGATTATAGGTACCATTCAAGTATACCTCAGATTGAAATAACAAGTTGTCAGCATTTAGGTGGTGTACTTTTGTGGTTCTCATGGGGGCTGGGGATGAGAGTTCGCCTGCTAAGAACGCAAAACCTACTCTTTCTGCTCAGGTCCTCTCTCTCAATCTGTATGGATCCACAAGTCATGTATAGATATTCTTTCTGTTTATTTAGCTATTCCGTTAATGTGTTCGATGATGTTTTTCTCCACTACAGGAGACACCAACACCGCCTTCATATCCAGATTGGTCAAATGTGCAGGTGCATGATAAAATCACTATGGTTTCACTTTCTTTTCAAGTGAATATTCGGACAAGGTTGTGACTTGTTTCTTTTATGTGTGTAGGCTTATTATGGTGCACCGGGTGCTCCACCCTTCTTTGCCTCGACTGTCCCTTCTCCTACTCCCCATCCCTATATGTGGGGAGGCCAGGTAATTACTACTCCATTTGTTATACTTCGTTTTCTTGTTCTCCCTTTTTTTTTTTCATTTTCCCCCAGGAGATTGTGATTTGGTGACAGTTGTCAAGATTCTGTTTGACCGAAGATCCTTATCTGTTCTATGGGTGATTTTACAGCATCCTATGATGGCACCATATGGGACTCCAGTTCCATATCCAGCTCTTTATCCTCCAGCAGGAGTTTATGCTCATCCTAGTATGACTTCAGTAAGAATGGTTTACAATTTTATCTCTCATTTCGTTGTTTGAGGTGAATATATATTCTTCAGTAATGATTTTCACAGTTGGGTACAATTGAATTTGTAGCTAAATAGAAATCCCTTTAAATCTATGTACAGAGAAAGTAAGATGGTCCTCCAGTAAAAATATATTTATTCTTTCCTTTTTCCAAAATTTTCCTCTCAGACACCAAGCACTGCACCCCCAAATACAGAACTAGAAGGGAAAAACTCTGAAGGAAAGGAGCGGACTGTATCCAAAAAGTCCAAGGGAGCCATGGGAAATGCTAACCATATTGGTGGTAGAGCTGGAGAAAACGGCAAGGCAGCTTCAAGTTCTGGAAATGATGGTGCCACTCAAAGGTTGGTTGGCCTAATCTTACTCCCTCTGTCCCGCTATAAGTTACACTTTTGTTTTTGACACGGGGATTAAGAAAATGTGTAAGTGGTGTAAGTGTTGCAAGTATGAAAGTGAAGTAGGAGAGAGAAGGTGGGGGTAGGGAATAGCAATGGATAGTTGTGAGTATGCAAGTGGGTTCTATTGATTAAAAAAGTATTTTAATGTTTCCATTTCGGGCAAGTGTAATTTTTAGTTGGACACCCTTTTGGTAAAGAGTGTACTTTATAGTGGGGTGGAGGAAGTATGCTGGAATGATTTTCGACGTGATCCTTTAAAGTGATGAAATCCTTTTCCCTTTTGTTAAATTTATTTCTAAAATCCCTCTATCATGTGATAATGACAGTGCTGAAAGTGGAAGTGACGGCTCGTCGGATGCAAGTGATGAGAATAATGACCAACGTGTATGTTTCTCTACCTGACATAGCCATTTGCTTTGTTAATTAGGTCATTATCATGTCAAGTCCCTAAAAAATTGTTTTGGTTTATGAGCATTACAAAATCTAATACACCATATAGTCAACACCGTTGGGCGGTTCCCCCTTGGTGCTCTTTGTGTATCCAGTCCATTTTCTCCTTAGGCCGGATGCTTTGGAAGGCCATTTTCTCCAAAACAAACGGAGCCATATTTCTCTCTTTCAAATATCTTCTTGACTTTCACTATTTTTTAACTTTGGTGTTTTACCATTTCTCCACTTTCTCATTGTTTTCTCACCTCTTTTGACGATTCCGGAGCCGACTCCAAATCATTTTGAGACTAATGCTCTGTTGTTGTTGTTGTCGTCGTTGCTGTTGTAACTCGTTTATTGTGTACCTCCAGGAATTCCATGGAAGTAAGAAAGGAAGCTTCCATCAAATGCTTGCAGATGGTGTGTTTCTCTCTCTCTCCCTATACATGTTTCCTCTGTTTTACTGCCTTTAACAAACTGTGACTACATATGCATTTAGCCACTGCAAACAACACCATTCCCGGCTCAACAGTAACCGGAAACCCTGTTGTTCCCGTGCCTGCAACAAATATGAACATGGGAATGGACTTGTGGAATGCATCTGGTGGTTCTGGAGCTATAAAAGGACGGCCTAATGCGGTCGTTGGACGTGAAGGCATGAGGTCTGATCAGTGGGTTCAGGTATGAAGCTTATTTTTCGGTCCGCATTTTTTTCCAGGGGGGGCTATAGGTTATGTTTATTTTCTTTCACTTTTAGGTGATAATCTTTCTGTTCTACTTTAATATTTCTTGGCATTAGTTCCGAATGCATATCATGTAAAGATTAACTTTTTGCATTGTTCACGTAATAGCAGGACGAAAGGGAACTCAAAAGGCAAAAAAGGAAGCAATCTAATCGAGAATCAGCTAGGCGATCGAGATTACGCAAGCAGGTATATTTTTATATTCCAAGAATGAGAATCGCGTAACTCTGGTACTAATTATGTTGCGTTAATGTCAACTTTCTTGTTTCTCTTGTCCAATACGCAGGACAACAATTTCAGTTTATGTTTATGTTTATACTAGTGTTAAAATATACTCCCTCTGCAAAAGAAGTCCATTAACCAAGTAAAACTTTTGCTTCCACTTTCTTGAAATTGTAAATTTGCACTGAAATTTGAGTCTTTTTAAGAGATAACCACCTTTCCCCTTTTTTGTGACAAACAGAAAAGGAATGAGGGATTATTGTTTGCGATGTGGTAAGTAGAAGTCTTAACAATATAATATGACCAGGAAGATCTTTTAAGAAAGGTACATCACGAACTGGGTCAAGCTTGTGTTCTCTCTAAAACTTGACAATTTCCAAAAAAAAAATGGGTGCAAGGGTTCACGTATTCTCTAGCAGTCGTTGTGACATGTGACAAACCAGACACTGAGAATAGGCAAGCAATTGTCATATACTCCCTTCCTCCTAAAATAAATGACGCAGATGACTTGTCAACGTTGTTAAGAAACATGCTTACTAATTTGTACATTGCATGTGAAATGATAAAATTGTAACAAGACTCATTCCTAATTTAGAAATGTGACATTTATTTTGGGACCGACCAAAATGGAAAATGTGACATTTATTTTGGCTGGAGGGAGTAGATATTTCTGTGACGTATGAATTTGGTTCTAAATCCTCAAGCAAAGATGGTAATGTCTGGCTAACCTGCCCTTGTTATTTCACCAGGCCGAGTGTGAAGAGCTACAAACAAAGGTGGAGTCGCTAAGCAGTGAAAACCACGCGCTCAGAGATGAATTGCAGAGACTTTCTGAGGAGTGCGAGAAGCTTACATCTGAAAATAACACAATAAAGGTATTCCCTTTTTTGAAGAGTTTTTTGAACTCTGTCTATTTTATACTCCCTCCGCCCCAAAACAAATAGTCTCATAACGAACTTTAACCAAACTCTGATGGCATTCCAATCATCCTAATGAAATTTAAAAAAAAAAATTGTTATTGATAAATCACATTTCATATTTGTAAAATCTTTGGTGATGTGATGTGACTAAGATTACTTGCTGCCTGGACAGGATGAACTAACTAGGTTATGCGGGCCCGAGGCAATATCTAAACTCGATAATCGTAATAGCAGTATGTTACATACGCTGTCTCGTGGAGACGAGTCAAACAGTTGACAAAGTGGTGCGGCTGTTAAATTATTTATCTTACAAAATCGCAGCAAAAATCTTGTGGAGGCCTTTGATAGATAAAGTTTGATGCCCTAACTTATTTATGCTCTTAACCCACTTTCTCAGTGTAATTGTCACATTTCTGTCCCGTAGTCTTTTGCTTCAGTTAGTTAGTGAGTTGATATATTTTTTTTAAGACATATTTTTGAGCTCTGATCTTGTGACGGTTGTTGTAGAAATTATATGGGGTTAGTGAAATAAACTGAAAAGGAAATCTTGTCAAAGTGTAATTTGTGGTTACGTCATGGTTAGTGTTCTTGTTTTGTGAAACTGATTCGTGTGTTGGAGGCGTTGCAGCGCTGCTACAATCCAACGCGAAGATCATTTTGGGGCGAAGGGAGTAATTGCCACTCTTACAATTTATATACAGACTATTTACATACAAAACTCCTGACTTGGTTAAAGTGGAAAAGATATTGAACACTTTACTAGGTTTTGCAGCAACTCGATGTACAATGCCAACGGAAAAATTTGACATTTTAGTGTTAAGAATTCGGAGAGAAAAGTACAATTTTTCGTCCCTCAACCTTTTAAGTTTTTACCTTTACTTACGTCACTTAGCTAAAAAAAATTTACTAAATGATAATTGATCTTAGTTTTTTTGTCATTATTTGATCCATCTGTTAGAGTTTCGTTCAATTTGCTGTTAAATGATGCTGATGTGGCACCATGACCTCATTATTTTGCCCATATGGAGCTGACTAAGCAAATAAAAAACTGATGTGAAAGTTTCAGCTTAATTAAAGGGGTGAAAGTGAAAGTTCTGATAAAAAAATTCATCTTCCTCACCATTGCAGCCCCCATTCCTATCACTGCTACCTCACCACCACAACCACCACCACCACCACTTATACCACCCACAATCACAAAGAAACATTCTCTGAATTTGGAAAAATAAAATCGAAAAATCAACTTGAAAATCAACAACAAAATGGGGCTAAAGTTCCACCAAACAAAAAATCAAACATATTTGGGTGATGAATGCCTTGAATTAAAAATAAAAAATAAAATTATACCCATCAATTAAAATTCCCAAATCTATGAATTCAAAAAGAAAAGAAAAAATCAACTTAAAGATTTATTCTTTCAAACCCAACTATGCTCCAGCAACGAATCTGGGTAACACCCAACAACAAAAAATCTGGGTAACACCCCCCAGATATTAAATGCAGATTTTAAACCCAACAAATCTGGAATGATGGACGGATATTCAAAGACACCGCCCGAACCACCTACCTATGAAACCATCGCAAAAACTCAAACGGAACCCATGGAGAAAAGCCACAAGCCTGAAATTCTGCCCTCACTGTCTCTATTTCTTTCATCCAGGCAGTAAAGTGAGAATTGAGGGAGATCAATCTTGATTTGAACGAGAGAGAAATGATGGGGAAAGGGGGAGAAACTTTGGGGAGGTGGGTTATTCATGGGAGAGAAAGATTTGGTTTTATTTTTCCCCTTATGTTTCAATATTCTTATATTACCCCCTAATATTTCCACATAAGCAACTTTCTATATTGTTATGTTCCATGTAGGCCAAAAAAATGACATCACTATGCCACGTCAACAAGTTTAACGGCTAAATAGACGGTGCATTGACGGAAGGATCAAATAATAACCAAATAACTAAGGTCAATGATCATTTAGTAATAAAATTTAGGTGAGTGACGTAAAGGTAAATACTTCAAAGGTTGAAGGACGAAAAAGGTACTTTTCTCAGAATTCGGAGCCATTATCGTACCTAATTTCTTTTACAAGATAGTGAAATTGTGTCGGGAAACATTTGAAGAAAAACTTTGAGAAATGGCACAAACATTATTACCCTTTGATTTAAGAAGAAAGATCCAAGCACTTCTACAAAAACCATCAACAATGGTTAAGAATGATTTGTAACCTATCTCTATGCCCCATACATCACAGTTTGAAAAGGAGCAGTGCTATGAGAAAAACTAACAGGAAAAGGCAGTCTTGAAATTTTGCCCAATGGCATACTCCCTCCGTCTCAAAATAATATGCCATTATTGTGAATAATTTTTGAGCAATAATGTTATGTTGATTTATTTATACTAACGAAAATCTAAAACGTGTACTACCTCTGTCCCTAAATGAGTGTCCAAGTTTTATTTTAAGAGACATAACTTTTTTTTACAATTTGGTTGCAAAATTCATATATAATCTTGTAATCCGCTTTACAAACATTTAGTTTTTGCCAGTATAAAGAGACTGGTGAAAAAAAATTCGAAAAAAAAAACATTTAAAGACAAGACAAAGTTATGATCGAAATGAACACTCATTTTGGGACAAAAAAATCCTGAAAATGGATACTCATTTAAGGACAGATGGAGTAATTGATATACCATATAAATAACAAGTTTTAGATTTTCAATTAAGATAACTAAATCAACATTTTAAAAAAATGATCAGTAAGTCAAAACATGTATACAAAGCATTTCCTACAAGCTTTAGATTCAACATTCAAAAACACCAGCAAATAACATATGTCTCAAAGTCAACATCAAATAATATTTCAAATAGTTGCTAAACTCAGTCCAAGGGAAAACCTATTATCCTACTCCCTCCGTCCCAAAAAATGATCTTCATACTTTTTTCAACATTACCACGAAGGAACATTGAGCAATGATTTTAGGTTGATTAATTTATCCTAATGAAAATCTAAAACTTGTTATTGATAGTATTGATGATGATGTGTCAATAACAAGTTTTAGATTTTCATTACTACAATTGAGTCAACTTAAAATTATTGCTCAAAAATCCTTCGCAATAACGTTGAAAAAAGTATGAAGATCATTTTGGGACGGAGGGAGTATGATATAGTAGCATAATCTCACGCATATGTAAGAAATGTTTTTTAGCATACTCTCTTCCTGTAACTAACATCTAATGACACCTACATACCAATGATTGCCAATTTCACTCCTAACTTAACCCAAAAGAAAAAGAAAAAAAAACGAACAAAATCTAATCATC
Organism: Campanula takesimana; assembly: GCA_026119855.1. NCBI lineage: Eukaryota > Viridiplantae > Streptophyta > Magnoliopsida > Asterales > Campanulaceae > Campanula > Campanula takesimana. Next base: position 692,978 of record JAOWBW010000115.1, on the reverse strand, counting down.
GTACTGGTGAATGAACGCATGCCAGGTGTCACAAATTCAGTCATCGTACTAGTGAGCTGGCCCAAAACAGAGGAAGACTCGAAAATGTATTGGGTTACTCACATATGTATGCAACTACAACGGTGACATCATCGAGTTTGCCACCAAAATAACGAAATCCAGCCTCATGAGCTGCTTTGGAAAATGGAGACTGACGTGTTCTGTCTAGGGCTCTTTGGCGTGCTAAAGCCGCTATGTTCTGAGCTATTGTCTCGGGATTTGAGCCTGCTTTTAACCCTTGAACAACAATAGCAGTTATGTCACTATTGAATAAGTTGTCAAAAAGTCCATCCGTCCCAGCAACAATAACATCCCCCGGTGCAATAGGCACGGAGAAAACCTGGTATCAACCATTTCCAATGCATCAAACTGTCAGTATCACATGTAAAATAAAGGAATTACAGGGAAGTTCTTCAGTTATTGATTCTTCAAGGAAATAATGGAAGAAGCAACTCTTTATTGTCCTCTATTTAAGCTAGCAATCGTCCTAAGTTTCAAAAAATTCTCACTAATTATTTCATGTCCAAATATGTGGCTAGAATAAAGCAGACTAGCACCCTACACGAGGATCATCACACAACCAGAAGAACTTCCAGAATTTTATTTGGCGAAACCAAAGCCGGCATAATGAAGTACACTCGCTTCAACTTTACTATTGGCCATGAGTAACTTTTTTATTTTTCAATTTTCCAAACACGTGAACAAAAGGTTTGAAATTTAAATCAAGGAAAGACATACCGAAATGAGATAAATCAGGAGGAGCTGCATTTTTAACTGACCTGACCGGAACTAGGTAGATCACCATTGGGGCCGTTCTCTAACTGGTAGGGAAAATTGAATCCATGTTGCTGTACCCCTGATTGAAAGATGGTGCAGCCATCCCTGATCACGATAAACCCACTGTCCCCTAGGTTAATAGCTTTTATACCCTGCTGGAACCAAAAATAAGAAGAGATCAATGCACTCTACAAGTAAATTTTCTTTTGTTGAAGGGAAACAAGGAAAAAAAAAAAAAAAAAACTACTGAAGGGCCACGTATTCTTTGCAAAATGGTGCCAACTACATACATCAGAATGTGCATGACCGATTTAATGAAAGTTCAAAATTGTCAGTCTATTTAAAAGAATACTACCTCCGTCCCACTCGAAATAGGATTTTTGAGTTGGGCATTGGGATTAAGGAAAAGTGCTAGCGGAGTAGGTGTTGTGAGTATGAAAAGAGGGGTATGAGAGAGAAAGTGGGGTAGAGAATAATGAGTGAAAACTTGTAGTGAGTGGAAATGTTAAAAGGGCGAATTACATTTTAGGCCCCAAAGTTTAGGGGTCGTTCCTATGATGGGCTCTAAAGTATCTCCGTTAGCATTTTGGGCCCCAAAGTTGTCATTCTGTTAGCATTTTAGGTCTTTTAACCAGTTTTGTTAGAAAAACTCGTTAAATAGGCACGTGCCACACACATGCCACCTAACGGAGGATAGTTTGAAATTGATTTAACTTATAGGGGGTTTACTGCACATTCTTAAATTTAATGGGCTTAAATATCAAAATTTCTTTTCCAAATTTAAAAAACCACAAATGAGTTCTAAAAAAAAAAAAAAAAAGGAGTTTAATTATTTAAAAAACTGATTTAATTTTTCGAATTAGGACAACCCAAAAATGAAAATGTTTTATTTAATGGGACCCACATTCACACTCACAACAATTTTCCACTCATTATTATCTACCCTACTTTCTCTCTTCTACTTACTTTTCATACTCACAACACCTACTCCCTAACACTTTTTTTTTAATCCCCGTGTCCAACCAAAAAATTCTAATTCGGGTGAGACGGAGGGAGTATGTTGATTGTCACTATAATACTTATTTTCAAAAAAAAAAAAAAAAAAAAAAAAATCGGCACCTCAGTTCATGCGCCGTCTTCTTCTTCCCTCTGCACTCACCACACACCCCTCCCCCACCAAATTTCCGCCGCCGCCCCCCTCCATTAAAAACCCTCACAATTCCTCTCTCTCTCTCTCTTGCAACCCGTCGGCCTCTCTCTCTCTACCCTCTGCCATAGCCGCCGCCACCCTACTCCTTATCACCACCATCTCTCCTACTAAATCACCCTCCCCTCCACTAAAATCAACTCCCTCCTTCATCTTCTTCCTCCCTACCACCATCCCCACCCCCGAAATCACCATCTTCATCAATTTCTCTCTCTACATCCAAAAAAACCGATTTCACCAAATTGCATAAATTCCTCCATAAAACCATCCCTAATCAGCCTTTCTAACCTTTATATGGTCGGCTATGGGACGACCATATAAGAGTCACCGACGCCGGAAAAATTGGCCGGAGTGAGGCTGTGTGTGAGGTTTGTATTTTACCTCTAAGATTGAAGTTAAATCCGGCTGGATAGGGTCGCCGGAGTTTGTCCGAGGGAAGGGGGGCGGAGAAAGGTTGTCGGAGGGAGAGGAAACGCCGGAGTGGGGAGGAGAAGGTCGCCGGAGTGGGGAGGGGAAGGTCGCCGGAGTGGTGTGTGGTCGCCGGAGTGGGGAATTAGAGAGAGAGAGAGATAGAGAATATCTCTGGGGCCCATTAAATTTAAGAATGTGCAGTAAACCCCCTATACGTTAAATTAATTTCAAACTATCCTCCGTTAGGTGTCATGTGCGTGGCACGTGCCTATTTAACGGGTTTTGTAACAAAATTGGTTAAAAACCCTAACTCGACAAAAAATGACAACTTTGGGGCCCAAAATGCTAACGGAGATACTTTAGAGCCCATCATAGGAACGACCCCCAAACTTTGGGGCCTAAAATGTAATTCGCCCCCATGTTAAAACATTCCATTTTAGGTTTGTCCTGTTTCGAGTGGGACACCCAAAAAAATGTCTTAATTTGAGTGGGACGGAGGGAGTATGCGACTATTTTGAATAGTATTTCTAAACACCCAAAAGTAAGGACAACTTTCTGCAATCTAAGCTTCAATGCTGAAAAATAGTCCATCCCTGAAAGTTTTCAAGAACACCAAATAAAATAACTATTACAAAGAGGCAGCCTTAATTCATATAAGGAGTGTGAAAACCATTTCAGAATCCCTAAAACTGGCAGGTGACGTGATAAAATTTGACATATAAAACTGCATACTCCCTCCGTCCAGGGAAAATCTTCACCTTTTAACCAAAAGGGTGTCCCATTAGAAGCTTCACCTTTCCTAAAATGGTTATAAATGTAGGCCCCACTTGTCAACCCCACTCACTTTTTCCTCTCACATACTTAAATTGTAGTCCCCACTAGTCATACCCACTAACTTTTTCCCCTCACACATTTAAATTATTGGTCCCACTTGTCACACCCACTCACTTCTTCCCCTCTCACAACCCATTTCCCACTCATTTCTTAATTCTTGTGCCACTCCCAAAATGGTGAAGCTTCTACCGGGACGGAGGGAGTATATGTCTCCTGCACTGATCATCTACGCAGAATGGTTTTATTGACACCTTTGTAAGCTTAACTATGAACAATGTTCCCAACACATGCTGACATGTCTTTCAACTTATAACCTATCAATCTTCTCCTCTCACCTACTGTAAAAGCAATAATTTTCAGACAGGGACATTTACCTTTGTTTCATTCACTTAAACATAAATCTATTTGAGCGTCCAATCAAGCATGCTTGAAGACCTTAGTAAAAGCTTTTCAATTTAAGGGACTAAAGAGAAGGAATACTACAAACCTGGTCTGTGATGACTATAATGCAGGCTGTTGAGGAACCCAGGACTTTTGTGTTTGAGTGAGCTTTTGTCAATACCCTTGCTGGGTCAATGCAACCCTTGGGCTCATCTTGAATTGCTTTCACAGAATTAGACATAAGACCACGGGCATATTCCCCAGCATCAACACCAACATCTGCCCAACCACCAACACCGTCTGCTACACCAATCACTTGCTCATCCACACAAATAAAATGGGCATCCTCTCCACCAGTTTTTAACTTGTCAGGATGTGGCAGATAACATGATCCAGATTGTAGCTTCAGAATTTTGTCATCTAGACGCTTCCTGAAGTTTATCGTGCAAGATAAAATTTCTTTAAAGTTAAAGTTCAACGAGCCCACAAGGAGTTTGTTTTACAGTGATTAAACCAAAATTCGTTCATATTGCATGCATAAGTACATGCATCAAGAATTAAAAATCAGCCATAACCTACAACAATTTCTACAAGAGGTCAAGATAAAAAAAATCACCCAAAAGGTTCCACATCACAAACTAATCACCAATGTTGAACCAAGTTTCACAGCCAAACTAAAGTCCAAAGGTGCATTGGCGAGGCCAGAATTTTTTGTGAAGGGGGTCAAGAATGCTTGGGGAATTTTATTTTTTAAAATTTTATCCAATAGATATTTGGAAGAAAAAAAAAGGTGTCAAAATGATATCATAGTGGAGAACAATTTTATCAAAAATAAAGGGGAGTCGAAATAGAAAAAATAGTTTTTTTAATGTCATCTTCCAATATTGAAGGTACTAAACCTAAAAGTCAAGGGGTTGAGTGACCCCCATCGCACCAATGTGGCTTAACCACTGCAAAGGTGACATACTATTTTATCTCACGAGAGAGGCATGAATATACAGTCTCAACATTTCAAAATGTATAAATTTTTCGTACTAAAAAGGCATGTTTTTAAATCTTGAAAGTGGTAAAATTGACACGTTCCAAAACTGAAGGGGGTCGAGTGACCCCCTTCTCCATAGCGTGGCTTCGCCACTGATTGGATGAAAGATTGATGTGTTCAAAATCACGAATGAGGAATTAATCATGTTATTAAAATTCTGAAGACGCCCATCCAATTTTCAATGTCAAACCCAGGAACACCCATCTGCAAATTCAACTGCTTCAAGAAACTTTACAAGAAAAGTATAAGAGCCAATATCAAGGATTACAACATTGCCATAGGTGCTTAAAGTGGCTGCATAGTGCTTCAGTGGAAAGTTCCACAGAACTGAAAAGATAGGCAATCCATGATAAATAAACAAGGGAAAAATACCAAAAAACCCCTTATTAAAACTTCAGTATCCTTAAAACCCACAAAATAATTTTGCTATCCGAAAGATCCAATAAAATATACTGTTAATACCAAAAAGCCCAAATTAAAACATTACCGTCTGCTTTGTTAAAACATGTGAATAGTTTGACCAAAATATCCTTGATTCACAAATATTTACATTTTGTTTATATAAGAAAATGTGAAGTTACCATACAATCCTATAATAGGACAACCCTAATTACAGTTCTTCTCAGCTTTCACATGACCGAAGCCGCCATGGACGAGAGAAGAAGCTTACTGAACGCATTCTCTTATTTTGTTAACCGAATCTATTTACTGGTGTAGATGGAAGGGGAGAGATAGAGATTGGCCCATAATGGACTTCCCCAAGGCTGAAGTGTTCATTCTAATATTTTTCCTGTGTATACTTTCTCCCTCTATTTCTTAAAAAATGCCCAAACTTAGAGCACTGAACTGATAAACAATTGGAGCCTCCATTATCAATCAAAACTAAACTTTCCCCGACTTTTCTCTTGCCTCACAGAGTTGACAATGGATCACTGCATTTATATACCAAACCGCCCTCGAACACCAGCTCACTCTCAGAAGCCTAAGCATCACCAATTGCAATAGTATCAATGAACTCCCTTTTGATTTGGGTAAACTGATTTCTATTAGGACAAACTGCAAAGGTCAATTTCGACAAAATTCTACTTTTCTTAACGATGTTAAGATTTTAATGACATAATATCCTTTCAGGAGTGGAAATTATGGTTAGTGGACATTCAGGATATAAAAATCTATTTTGTGGGTTTTTTGGATTGGAAACTTATAATAAGGGGTTTATAGTATTTTCCCAATGAACAATGGCTCTATTAGGCTCGATTATAGCATAAATGGACTACTCTCACAGCGCAGCTTTCTTTTGCTAACTGGCATGTTATAGTTAGCATGTTGTTGAAGAGCATCTGAATATTTCCATAAGGAGTTCACAGTGGATCATTTCATTTTCTTTCTCAAATCCTTAAGGGATAGTATAGACACAAAAACACTATCGGCACTCTAATTTCTGAAAATCAACAGAAAAAAAAAATTGGTTCATTTTGAGACAGCGAAAGTGATTCAACTAGCTCCACACTCACTAATGCAAGATATAGGACATAACAACCCAAGATATGTTAATGTTTAACTTTATTGCTGCTACAGCGAATGGTGCTAAAATAACAGCTACTGACAATACAATACAAAAGTAAAGCAAGAGTTCCTAAAAATGAAACTAAAAAAAGAAAGAAACAGGCACGTACTCGTCAGCTGCAACTGAAAGACTTGCAAACTGTTCAACGCATGACGAAGAGTTCAACGACACATCAGGATCAGCAGATTCAGCACTATCGGAGTAAGACGTTGAAGACGAACTACTATAGTTTTTCGACCAGTGCTCAACAACTGGATAGGAGCTACATGGCCTCCGTGTAACATCAAATATAAAGTACCCATGAACAACACTGCTTCTTCTTCTTGAGCATGGTTCTCTAAATCTCATACTTATACCACCTCTTTGGGAACCCTGCCGACTTCCCCCCACAAAACGAACAGCATTACATTTTGTAAAACTCGGCACATTCCCATGACTTGAAATCAAGTTATCCGCAATAAGATCTCCTGTTGCTGCTACCCTGGGACCAGAAGCAGCCATAGCTCTTTTAAAATGTGGATTTCTTGTTTCAGAAACCCTATAATTCGACTTTGACACCAAACCACTAGCTCCAACTAATAAGTTTTTTCTAGTATAACCAAATTGGCAATCAACTTTACCGGATTTCGCAATTAATCTTCCTTGTTGGAGGAGAGATTTACTTTGGATTCCAAAGTTGAATGCAGTATTCAAATTAGAAAGTGGCCTAATTGACATCCTATTAACAGAAAACCCTCAACTCAACTCCAACCCCCAAAATGCAAACTCTGTATCGAAAATCAACGGTCATTGCTCATCAACCAGTTCGGAAAATAACAACAAGTCCTGAAATTTGGGAAATTAAATTAGGGCACAAAACGCAACCACAGAAATTAAACCTAACAAGAAACCACATAAAATAAATTTGAATTTACAATCTGTGGATAGAAATAGAAATTAAAAGAAAATCGAAGTGGGAGGTGTATGAAATTAGAGTACCTTACCCATAGCTGGAATGGGGGGGAAAGAAAATGTTGTTGTATATTAACGGGGACGGGGTATGAAAACTCAGAAAAGTCGTTTTCTGTCGTCGGAGTTTTTGAGTCAAGTTTACCGCCCTAGAAAAAAAGAAAAGGATAGAAGCCTTCAGGTTAGGGCTTTGTTTGACTCAATATTTTAATGTTGAGTTGGTTTTGGAGAAAACTGGTTCTTCCGTAACTTATAAAAAGTCTACTCCCTCCCTCCCAGCTTATTTGAGACTTTTTGATCAAAACTGGTCAACTTAAGGTCGGTTTGATCAACACTTTATAGAAATATTTATGATCCGAACAAAAATTTAAAAAATGTAAAATGACCACCATTAAAAATCCTCTCAATAACGATTTTTAAAAAGATTTTTGGAACATAAATATTTCTATAAAGTGTTGGTCAAACCGACCTTAAGTTGACCAGTTTTGGTCAAAAAATCTCAAGTGAGCTGGGACGGAGAGAGTATTTTTTAACCCTTTAAACTCCAAAACTTAAACTCTAACTCCTATAAAACATGACATTTTATAACATACGGAGAAACTAGTTTCTCCCAAAATTTTCTCTTTAATGTTTTCCTTCGGCGCCCGATTAGACAACTTCTTTTCTAGTTGAGCACCTTTCTCGAGAGGGACAATTTTCCAAAAGATTTTCGGCCAAACATTTTTTTAAAAAATGCACACCAAAAATCACTTTTCGTGGATTTGATCACCAAAATTATTTTCATTGCAAACAACACATACAACTCTTTATTTTTTGCATTTATTGTCACTAGCACTTATCAATCCCTGTATTGGTGAATGAAACTTGAATTTGAGGTGATTTATTTTTTTCAAGTACAAGGATTTCTGCTATGAAAATCAAATGGATGAAAAAAAATTCCAAACATATTGTATTATTGCTAACGATTGAAGAACAGTTCAATACCAAAATATTATTTCTTTTGAGTTCTTGGGCTTCTCTGCTTTGATATTGATTTTGGGCTCCACCTCATTTTTTTTAAGTCGTAACATATCATTTATTTCAAGGCAATTGTCATCGTTTACAAATTCCTATGGAATCTATTACAGATCTATGGCCCTGACTATTACAAGTTCCTACCCATATTGGAACCTATTACAGCGAATAATACTTGCCCTACAGCCTAATCTCTCATAGACGTCGCGCATCTGGTAGTCTTCTTGCCATAAACGTCCATGCACCATCTGGTAGTCCGCTTGCAATAGACGTCCACCTCATTTTAAATGTTGGTTTTGACTAAAGTGGAGGATGGTGTTTTTTTACTGATTGAGCCATGGAGGTGGTAGACGGGGTTAACTTTAACGTGATAGTGGGGTGGGGTGGGGTGGTGTAAGATGGTGGCTGGTGATGGTAAGTTTTACGGTGGTGGTGGTGGTGGTGGTGTTTATAACAAAATAAACGTCAAAAAGTGACATAGTTGAATAACAAAGTAAATATTAATAGTTAAAGTTAATAAAAAAGAGGTTTAGTGATGAACATGAAAAAAATATCGACAAAGTAGGGACTTATTTAGAATAATTTCGACATTTAAATGTTGATGGAGCGTGAACTACCTAAAATACTCTTAAAAAATTGGTCACGTGGTTTGCAAATGACTATTTAACGGGGAAAAACTAACAGTTAGTGACAGTGACTAGGCTCAAAAAAATAAAGAGTTGAATGTGTTGTTGCAACGAAAATCTATACTCCCTCCGTCCCACTCGAATTAGGACAAATTTCCATTTTGGGTGTCCCATTCGAATTAGGACAACCCAAAAATGGAAGTGTTTTATTTAATGGGACTCACATTCACACTCACAACAACTTTCCACTCATTATTCTCTACCACACTTTCTCTCTCCTATTTCACTTTTCATACTCACAACACCTACTCCACTAACATTTTTTCCTTAATCCCTGTGTCCAACCCAAAAATCCTAATTCGGGTGGGACGGAGGGAGTATATATTAAAAGCTGAAGTGGAGGGATGTGGATTCGCCACGTGGACATTTTTTGCTAAAGGTTGCTTTTGGTGAAGCCATGTCATCAACACCTTAAACTTTAAGTGACTTTTGATATTCTTCTTATTAGCTAATAATATTGAGTAAGTCTTGTGAAAAACGTGTTTTCCTTAAGCAAAGGAAAAACGTGTTTTTCAAAGACGATGGGCATTATTATTCGAAACAAGTGGTGGTATTTTCGTAAATACTGGAAACCATAGTAAATGCCCAGTGTTAATATTACAAAAAGCAGTGATTTCATACTGGCGTTTTATAAACATGAAACTGGTACTTTTCTTAAGTGCCAGTAGTAATGTTAAAAATTGCAGTAAGTACACTGACACTTTTTTACATTGATACTGGCACTTATTAAAAGTACCAGTGGTAGTGTTAATAACTGTCATCCATTACACTGGCACTTGTTAACAATGACAATGGCACTTATTAAAAAGTGCCAGTGGTAGTGTCAATAAGTGACAGTGTACATGTGCTGGCACTTTTTTACTCTATCACTGGCACTTACGATCAGCGCTAACAACTTCCCGTTAATTACAAAAATGCCACCGCGCCAAACTTAAAAACACGTTGTACGCAACCTTAAGGAAAAACACGTTTTTTCCCAGATTTTCTCAATAATATTCGTTAAAGATATTAATTATTATATAAGTTAACTATTACTATTAATAGTATTAGTTAACCATAATAGTTACTATATAAGTTAACTATTGCTATTAATAGTATTAGTTAACCATAATAGTTATTATTTAAGTTAACTATTACTATTACTAGTATTAGTTAACCATAATAGTTACTATATAAGTTAACTATTACTATTAATAGTATGTTAACCATAATAGTTACTATATAAGTTAAATATTACTATTAGTATTATTATTTAACAATGATAGTTACTATATAAGTTAACTATTACTATTAGTAGTATTAGTTAACAATGATAGTTACTATAAAAGTTAACTATTACCATTAATAGTATTAGTTAACTATTATAGTTACTATATATATAAGCTAACTAATACTATGAATAACATTAGTTAACCATAATAGTTACTATATAAGTTAACTTTTATTATTAATATTATTAGTTAATTATAATAGTTATTATATATATTAGATATTATTATTTATAATATTAATTAACCAAATCTTACGTCTCATGAAGCGATGTCAGCATTGCCCCTACAACTAAGAGGCTATTTATTTTTCTCATTCTTAGCTAATAGTATTAGCTAATTTTATTAGTAACTATATAGGATACTATTATCTTTAATTTATTATTTTAAAATACTATAAAAGACTAATTCTACTTATAGTCATCTTCTATAGATGCAATACTATATAATCTAGAATAGAAAATTGAAAGGTCAAAAGTTAATACTAAATTTATTGTGAGCAATCATTTATTCATTAATAATTAATTTTAATATATTATTAAATTTTGAAGGTTTCCAATAGTCAAATTGATAATCCATAACACTAAATTAACAAAATCAAAACTATTATGACTTAAGCAATTACCACTTCAGTTACAATTAAAGGTCATAAAATTTCAAAGGTTGAGAACAAGTTAAAGATCATGAAATTTACATCGAATGTATAACAATATTTTCAACGAATGAACCACTAAAGTTTACTTTCATCTAAAAATAAACTAAATATGGTATACTTCCTCCATCCCACCCGAATTAGGATTTTTGGGTTGGGCACGGGGATTAAGGAAAAAATGTTAGTGGAGTAGGTGTTGTGAGTCTGAAAAGTGAAGTAGGAGAGTGAAAGTGTGGTAGAGAATAATGAGTGAAAAGTTGTTGTGAGTGTTAATGTGGATCTCATTAAATAAAACACTTCGATTTTTGGGTTGTCCTAATTCGAATGGGACACCCAAAATGAAAATCTGTCCTAATTCGAGTGGGACGCATGGACTATTAACTAATCTCTACACATAAATAAATGGTCTCATTAATTTTTGATAAACGGCTTAAACTTTATAGAAAAGATTTTTGATCGTTCACTCTCCTCATACTTCAACGTTATTGTCTTGCAAGTCAACCCCAATTTTTTATACTGAAAATCAAATAGATAAGTTCTCAAAGACATAGGTAAAATTGTCATTTGTTAGGTGTGTCTCATTTTCTTTTTGAACTCAATATCTAAGAAAAGTAGTTTACTAATCTTTGTCATCGCATTCCTTTATGTGCTCCCAATCCATTACCGTGCGGAGCACGGGCTAAATTACTAGTGAGTTTGGTGATCAAATCCACAATAAGTGAAGAGTAGAGTGATTTTTGGTTCACTTTTTCCTATTTTTTTTATAAGTATTCTACATTTTTTTATTTCTCTAAAGTCCATTTGTCGCTCTGAGACACGTCGATACCCATGTATAGAGAGTCAAAAAAACTCTGTTAGTTGTGTCTCGAAGTCCGAAAAACATTTGATAGTTGTGTCTCGAAATGCTTTTGAGCGATAAAGTTTCAACTTGTGGACTTTTTGAAAAAAATAATAAAAAAATTCCAAAGTTCTCATTAAAAATTATGTTTTGTTTCATGAGCTTTTGTGAAATTAATTCTTTTCAAAATATAGGCAATTGTTATGCACACCCCAATATTATGAGAGAGTGTATATTTATGCCCCTAAACTTTAGGGTTACATGGACATTACCTTTAAACAACAACTTAATTAGGAATTTACTAGTTGAAACCGCATATTAGGACATCGTTTAATTTCCTTCCAAAATTGACTGATTAGGACAAATACTTGCATTCAAAACTTGGGTCTTGGGCACATATGTACTCGATGACAATACTATATTGTTTTTCTTAAACAAAAATGACATTGTTCTATGTCTTTGTCAAATTCAAATCGAATAATTCAAAACCCTAATCTTTATGCAGCCAAATCAGGGGAAGACGAAAAACTGAAATTAGGGCAAGATGGAGCGAGGGCATAGAATCAATGGTGTTGGGATAATGCTTTTGAATTTGGGAGACCAAGTTAGAGGGTTATACAACAAATGAATTTTTAATTCCTGAACAAAGCAGAGAATAAGACAGAAAAGTGAAGCAGCCGACCAGAACAACTCAGACTCGACAGTCCGAGTCGGACTGGCCTTGAAGATGTGGCATGGTGGCCAGCCACCTCCTATGCCACCACCACATCTTCATCAGTACAACAGGCCTCCTCCTCCACCCTCAATGCCGCCACCACCACCATCAAATATGCACATGTACAATCAGGGCCCACCATCATCACCGTCGTCAGGTATGGGTGGTCAAAATGTGTGGAGGCCGCCGCCACCTCCTCAACAAATGGTCGGGGGACAATTACATATGATGCACATGTCAATGCCCCCCATCTCCCCAATAAAATGCACCTCCACCACTGCCTCCTACATAGGCATTGTTGGGAATATGCCTTTGAATCAAATAGGCAATTGATTAAAGATATGTCCGTGACAAATTCAGGACGGAGACAAAAATTGAAGGAGTGGCGAGGGCCACAAGCCACAGCCAGAAAAGCAGCGCCAAGCCTGCTGCAGTGCTGCCACGATGATGCTGCCACAAAGGAGTTGACTTTTGTTTTAGTTTAGGCGTGGGTTTTAAGTCCTTATGTGATAAGGATTTTAACTCCTTCCGTCCCAAATTAATTAGTATTCCTATTTTGGTACAAAGAGTTTTTAGAATTAGGAAAGTAAATTCCTAATTAGATTAGATTTACTTTGTGCACAAGAAATAGGTTTCCTCTTCCTTTTGGGTTTCTAGTATTTATGACTATAAATACAACCTCTCCCCTAGCATATTTTTTGAGTCTGTTCATCTTTGAGAGTTACAAGTAGAGATCTAGGATTTAGGTTGACGGAATTATTTGCCTAAATAATTCATGCAACTAAATTAGAGAGGTTGTCTTTTGTAATTGTTCATTGAAAGTAATATATTCTCCCTCCGCCCGTGGACGTAGCCAAGTTGGTGAACCACGTAAATTCTTGTGTTTGTGATTGATTATTTCGTTGATCATCGTTCTTTTATATATTTATTGCTCTAACAAGTGGCACCAGAGCTTGGTTGGTTAGAGATCTTGGGATTTCCGCTGCAGACAAAGAAGAAGATAGGTCAAGGATCTGAATCATCAATCGACAAGGTCAATGGGAAGAATAGCTTTACTTTATGGCAAGTAAAGATGAAGGCTCTGTTGAGAGACAAGGGATTGTGGGTCCCGGTGGCTATGGCGATAAAGGATCGGAAGGATTCTAACGGAAAGGCCGTCTCTATGGGTAATACTCCGGCTGAAGTTTCGGATGCGGAGAAGAAGAAAGCAGCAGAGAAGGAAGCGGCAGATTTCGTGGATCTAGATGAGAGGTCTCATTCAAAAATCATTAGAGGTTTGGATGATGAAGTTCTAGTCAACATACCAGATTTGGATTCCCGTGGTGCTTTATGGTTGTTGTTGGAAGATATGTTCTTGACTAAGACATTGACCAACAAGCTTTACCTAAAGCAAAAGCTGTTTACGCTCCGAATGGTGGAAGGTACGCCTATAGATGACCATCTAGATAGGTTTACTTCTATATTACATGATTTGCGTAATATAGATGCCAAGATTGAGGACGAGGATGCTGCGTTGATGCTTCTTGTGTCGCTACCTTTATCATATGAGCACTTTGTGGATTCGTGTTTGCATGGTAAAAGAAACAATCGCTCTTGAGGATGTGAAGGCATCGCTTACGACAAGAGAATTGCGACGAAAGGTGAGCAGAGGAGAAACAAACAGTCAACCTGCAGGGTTAGTTGTAGAGGGCAACAAGGGATCAAGCAAGAAGAAGAATGTTCAAAAATCTTCTAGCAAGAGGGGTCCTAAACCTGAGGATGTTTGTAGATTCTACGAAAGAAAGGGGGCATTGGAAGAATGAATGTCCAAGAAAGAAGCAAGAAGAAGATCTTAGTCAAGATGAGGTGGATGTTGCTGCGGGAGGTAGTGACAGTGCTTATGCTCTAATAGTGGAAGAAGGCTCATGGCGCGGTGATGAGTGGCTTCTAGATCCAAAGGTGGAGCAATGCGAGATAGTTGAGGAGAAGGTGGGGCCTATTTTTACCAAGGGTAGTAGATGGGCAGACGATCCTGAGCTACAAGATGACTATCCGCATAAGGAGTTGATACAATTCATCTCGGTGGGCGAGTTCAAGTGCCGAATGAACTCGCCAAGCACGAAAAATTGTTAGTCGCCCGGAAGGGGCGGTGCTCTAGATAGGCGGTCTAGAGGCACTAAGGAATGCTAGGCTTAGCATATCGTCCGATTGCTTGGGAGGAGCAAGGTTGTCCGGCGTGACAAAGGGTGCTTGATGTAAAGCACAAGGTTACATTCTATTCGCCTTTAAATGAGTGGGTTCGAAGCTTTCTGAACTAGTTCGAAGCTCATCATTGGATTGGGATTGAGAAAGTAATCGAGACAAGGTACAATATAGGGATTTAAGGTGTAGTCTATTCGAAGTACTAGAAGTAGATACACAAAGTTCAGTCGGCAAAAGGGGGTACTTAAATTCTAGAGGTGTACGGTCTCAAGTGTTCGGCGAAACACTATGTTGATGGTCTAGAAGGCTTTCTGAGACATCAATGCTAGTTTCTTGGCTCTCATCGGCGTTTTGGAGAGGTTGAAGATTCAAGATAAGTAAGAGCACATGTTAGTGGAGTTTTGTAGCGGTTCGTGCAGACATCGCCAGTCGTGTAGTTCATGTGCAATTTCCGTTTGTGCAGATGCTTATGGTGGTCAACGTTGTGGTGGAAGTTCTAGTGGCTTTAGAAATTAATTGCACAAGTTGAGAAGATGGTTTACTTGACTAAGTAAACATGGTTGTTCTTGGGTGAACAAATATGGTGTCTTGACAAAGACAAAAGCGGTGGCGGAGGTGGAGAGATATATTCAGAAGCGGAGGATTCAATTCAAGGTGGAGTTGGTCGGTTCGTGGATATGAATTATGGTTCGGGGAGATTCAAAGTCAAGGTGGAGATTGTTGAGAATATGCCTTTGAATCAAATAGGCAATTGATTAAAGATATGTCCGCGACAAATTCGGGACGTAGACAAAAATTGAAGGAGTGGCGAGGGCCACAAGCCACAGCCAGAAAAGCAGCGCCAAGCCTGCTGCAGTGCTGCCACGATGATGCTGCCACAAAGGAGTTGACTTTTGTTTTAGTTTAGGCGTGGGTTTTAAGTCCTTATGTGATAAGGATTTTAACTCCTTCCGTCCCAAATTAATTAGTATTCCTATTTTGGTACAAAGAGTTTTTAGAATTAGAAAAGTAGATTCCTAATTAGATTAGATTTACTTTGTGCACAAGAAATAGGTTTCCTCTTCTTTTTGGGTTTTTAGTATTTATGACTATAAATACAACCTCTCCCCTAGCATATGTTTTGAGTCTGTTCATCTTTGAGAGTTACAAGTAGAGATCTAGGATTTAGATTGACGGAATTATTTGCCTAAATAATTCGTGCAACTAAATTAGAGAGATTGTCTTTTGTAATTGTTCATTGAAAGTAATATATCCTCCCTCCGCCCGTAGACGTAGCGAAGTTGGTGAACCACATAAATTCTTGTGTTTGTGATTGATTATTTCGTTGATCATCGTTCTTTTATATATTTATTGCTCTAACAGGCATTTTGGGGTGGTTTTTAACATTCGGTTACTGTAGAATTTTCAAGTTTATGAAGTTGAGGGATTTTAAAATGTTATACCTATTATTCAATGTAGAAATGAAAGAACATGAAATGGAGAAAATAGAAAGAAAAAAAAAGTTGGGCATTTAGATACTTGGATTCTGAAAGAGTATGTTATACTCATTATCTTTGTGATTCTGATTTATCTCTTGTGAATATTTAGTTTAACTAGTATAACACCCGTGCCTTAAAGGCACGTCAAAAACCTTTTATAAATAACATCTCATATATAAAAAAGTTAACAATAATTTCATTAAAATATTTAGTGACAATAAAAAAAATATACTCACATTGACATTCACGACAACAGGTTTACATTTGAAAGAGTATTACTCCATTTGTCCTCCTTAAATGTGGGACTTTTTTTGAAAATAATTTTGTCCCTAAATTGTTTTTTACCAAATTTTATTCATTGTCTTTTTATATTTGTTAAATTAACTGTGAAAGAGGATTGCAAAAAAATATGAATTTTTGTCACTAATTGTAAAGATTTTTTTTTTTTAAATATCCTTTAAAATAAATTTGAACATTATTTAGATAAGGGCAGCCCGGTGCACGAAGATCCCCGCAAGGCGAGGGTCCAGAAAAGGGTCCCACCACAAGGGTGTATAGGGGGCAAGCCTTCCCTTACCAATTAAATATCCTTTTTTTTTATATAATTATTTAGATAAGATTAGAAAAAGTAAGTATCCACAAATATCTGGCCAATTTGCGAAAACATTAATGACCAAGCCCATAATAGACGTGTCCAAAATCTAACCGGAACCGGCTAACCGGAGGTTTTTTAACCGGTCAAAACCGGTCAAACCCGGCTAACCGGTTAACCGTGAACCGTCTCAACCGTCAATCGTATTTTCAAGGTTCGGTTAAGGTTAGTCCATTTTGATAACCGTCAACCGGCGGTTATAACCGGGAAGCTAACCGCCGGTTCAACCGTCTATACTAACCGTCAGTTTTTTACCATTTTCGAGTTAGTTTTAAGAATTACAGTCAGTTTTTTTAACAATTTCAGTCAGTTTTTTTAACGATTTCAGTTAATTTTCTAACAAAATTGGTGTTTTTATTTCATTTTCAGTTAGTTTCTTAATGATTTTTAGTCAGTTTTCTAACAAAATCCTAAAAAACTGTTTCTTTTTAAAATTAAAAAAAAATAAATAATTGAAAAAGTCTCATAACCGGGTTAACCGGCAAAACCGGCTTAACCGGTTTAACCGTTAACCGGATAACCGTAACCGGATGTGGCGGTTAGAAGGTTACTCCACGGTTAGGGATTACCGGTAAAATTAACCGGCGGTTATAACCGGCTAACCGGCGGTTAACCGGCATGGACACGTCTAGCCCATAAATGTTTGTCTAGCCCAACAGAAATTCAAAATGAAATGTTTTTATTCAATAACCCTTTCTCTCGTATAATATATTAAAAAAAAAAAAAAGCAAAAAACTTCACATATAAGATTAAGAAGATCAAAACCCAAACCCTAACAAATATCTCGCCCAAATGCCGCCTCGCTCACCGTCTCTCTCTGTCTCTCTCTCTCTCGCCCACCGTCTCTCACTCTCTCCCTTTCAATTCTGTCCAAAGTAGATAATCGTTTCTCAAATACATTCGGCTAACTATTTAAGAAACTCATCTTCCTTAAATTCGTCGTACGATTAGCAATCCTCACAATTTCGAGAAGCAACACTTCATCGTTTAGAACAGCAACAAAATCCGACACTTTGTAGGTAATTTTCAAATTCTCACATGTCAAAATTAATATTAATGTTAGATTTTGTGAAGTATTAACATTGTGTTGAATCTCTTGTATGAAACCTTAAAGCAAATTATTGTGACACTGATTAAAAAATAAGAGGCATAATTTTGGGCCATTTTCAAAATTTGTTGTAATTTTATTCGATTTCATGTCTATAAATAAAAGTAAAGTTAGATTGAATGGGATCTATGTAGAGTGCACGTAAAAGGGATTAAACCTTGACTTGCTTGTATGGATGGAAAAAATAATATACTTGTTTTTAAAGTGAGTACAGACATTTGCACATAATAATTGTTTTTAATGTGAGTACACTTGTTATTACTTCAATACTGAGTTAAACACCGGCAATTGCTTTGCCCATTTAGAATTCCTTGACTAATCTACAGCAAAAGCTAAAACAACGTATTACGATCGTTTGGAAAATGTTTATGGAGGTGAGGATAAGGGAGGGGTAGGATGACTGGTTTTACTCATTTTTAGAATTCGAAGGCAGTAATGGTGACAGTGCCCCCCATAAAAAAATTGATGCAGTATTAAACTATATCCAACCTTTTTACTGCACTAATGCTCGTCTTTCACCGCATAGTATAAACTTCAAATAACTATCACTAGGGGAAATTTATACCCAATGAAATGTAGCCCAGTGGTAGAGAAGGGATTCACAAACTATTGAACTATATCCAACCTTTTTACTGCACTAATGCTCGTCTTTCACCACACATAGTATAAACTTCAAATAACTATCACTCGGGGGAATTTCTACCCCCTGAAAAGTAGCCCAGTGGTAGAGAAGGGCTTCACAAACTGTTAAGCCACTGATTTAATTTTTTAAACTCCAATTGGGATAGAAAAAGCATTTCACCTTCATATAGACAAATAATAGTTACATAAGATTAGTAAAAAAATTATTTCATAACAGAAATAGCAATTGGCAACCAAAATAATATGGGGTTATGGTAGGTACACTGGGAATATGTATAGCAAAAAGATTAGTGAAGATTAATTTTTGGATACAAGTTTCTACATGTAGATTTTAATTCAAGGAACTCTTGTGTACATGAACACTCATAGATATAATTTTTGTGAAGAATACAGTAATAATTTCACCATACTAAAATAAATGTTGTAAGATGTTATCTAAATTTGTAGCAAACTATACTGCTTGTACCTTTGGCCTACCTCTATGCTCATTTCTGCTCTAATCGAACGTAATATTAAAGTTTCGTCTCTCATCTTAAGTTGATTCAAAAAAATAAAAGTAAATTTGTTGCAAAAGTTTTTCTTGTGATTTTTACTCTTTTCACTATCCTAATTACTCCCTCTGTCCCACCTCACTTGAGACGTTTGAGGTGGGCACAATAACTAAGAAAATATAATAAAATATAATAAAATAAAGAAAATGTGTGGTAGAAAATGAAGAGAGAGAATGAATGAGGTTAATAGTAGGTTGATTGAATGAGTTGTGTGGTGGAAAATAAAGAGAGAGAATGAGTGGGTGGGGTAGATTGAATATAAAATAATAAAATCATGGCTATTTTGGGAGGTCTCAAGTGAAGTGGGACGGCTCAAAATAGAATAAAGTCTCAAGTGAGGTGGGACGGATGGAGTATATTAGAACACAAAAATTTATTCTTTATCATTTCTCGAATATTGCAGGGGAAGCAAAGAAAGAAAAAGCTTTTATACAAGACACAACAACAATCCTTGAAAAGTACTCCCTTCATCCTAAAATGAATGTCCAATAAAAAGTCAAATTTGCTTTTTTTTTTTTTAAAGAGAAAACTCAAAAATATTATAGACATTCATTTTGGGATAGAAGTAGTAGTACTTTTTTTAGTTATCTCTCTGAATCCACAAGCACCATCTCAATAGATGGTGGCAGATGGTGGCAAAGTCAGTTTGTATGTGATAGTACATTCTATAACCTTGCAATTTTCCCTCCAATATGGCCTTCATTTTGAAGGTTACAAAAAAGAAGCAGGCATAGATATTGTTATGGAGGTTGTAAGATGAAAATGAAAGATTTTGTTAGCGACCAACAAAGAATGAAGGTAAGAGGAATATTTATACTACTTGAAAGAAACCATTCGTATTCCCGAAAATGGTGGATTAATTTTTGATTGTATATGTACGCTCGAGAGAAGGAATTCCCATTATGTTTTCAAGGTTGTGTTTATATGGCATTAATAAATAGACAGTAATGGCTGCAGCCATCATTTAACTTGGGAAAACAAATTAATAAAGCTGACTGCATCTTTTAAGTATCCGAGAATAAATACAGCCCTCCTGCCTTGCCCAATGTTCCAGAAAGAACCATTTTCATGCATATTAATTCTTCGGTCTCGGTGCATTAAATAGGCTCAGCTGTACATGCATAATTTGAATTCTTTCAAGCAAGTTTTAATGTCCAGCACTTCAGCTTCATTAATGGTTCGGCTAGTAAGTATGTTGAGGGCATTTATGGGTTTTCAATATAAAGAAGGGAATTAACACTGGTATGAATGAGGGCAGTTTAGACATTTACACTGTGTCAATTTGGGCAGGAAAATAGAGTGCTTTACGCACTTCAGTTATTATATATTATAAGATGTTATTTTAGGAATAGTTGTAATTAATTAGGTATAGTTTATATTAGGATTATTTATTTTAGTTAAAATTTATTTTACTAGCCTACTAATGTTTATCTTTGGTAAGTTTTTTTTTTATGTATTGTAAAAAAAGAAGGACTCTATTTCAAAGATGATTGATAATCAAGAAAGATCTCCACGAAAAAGCTGTCAAGATGTCTTATAAATAAGGCGATCACATTTAGTCCAATACACGGTTTTTTACAGAATATTTAGAGAGTAGTCATTGTGTTATTGAAGTTCTTGTTCACCAAGACTTCAAGTATTTTTAGTGTTTGGTTTATTCTAGATCTCTAGAATAGGATTTGATCTTTTAATTAGTTTGTTCTTTCATAAATCTTGTACTCTGCAAGATTCTTTGGTAATGAAAGTTTTTCAGCAAGAAGTTTCTTGCTGAAGTGTTTATTCAAAGTTTATTTCGCTGCTATTTTTATTCTCTGAACGTGTGCGTGTTGTCGTGTCAGTTGTTAAGACACTTGTGGCCATATTCTCAGATCACAAGTTGTTTTACCCAGAAACAGTCCTAGCTACAAATTCTTTCAGATTCTTATGACAAAGTATTGGCTTTGGTGTGTCAAATTTTTGTATGCAGATTGATTTTTCCCGTTCACGAATACCAGCTGTTATGCGTTTCTTCATTAATTTTGTTTCCACAGTAAAAAATAATTGCATGCTCCTTCCGTCTCATACTTATTGCTACCAAGTGGAAGTGCACAAATATGTTGGGAAAACAAGTATTGTGAGTGGGTAGGAGAGAGAAAATAAGTTAGTGGATAGTTGTTGTGAGTGAATAAGAGAGAAAAGTGAACATTTTGGATAAGTAGCAATAATTTTATTTCATATTTAAAAATACTAGCATCTCCAATAGTTGGTATCAAATTAATTACTCAATTTCTTATTTTCATATTTTTAATTTTATTTCATATTTAAAATATTTTTTATAATTTAATATTTATAATAATTATATATAAATAATTTTTAATAATAATTAAATGAAAAGTAAATTTGGATAAAAAACAACTTATTTATTTTGACACATAACATTACCAATGACAAAATAAAAAGGTAAATAAAATTTGGTGTGGTCCTAAGGAAGGTAGCAAATTTGCTAACTTCTTTAAAACCACATCAAATTTTGGTACCTTCTTGGTTTGTCATTGGAGATGCTAGTACCTTGAGGTTGGTATCAAAATTTTTGATACCTACCACTGGAGTTGCCCTAACGTTTCGAGTTTTTTTAATGCTGCCTATATTTCTTAACATCTTTGTTAGTTTGTTTTAACATAATTGTTGAATTTTTAATACGGTAGCTATTAAGTTGAAAGAAGAATACCAATGATTATAGTCCGGTGACAAAATTAACACACAAGAACTCAAAGTACAGTGACAAATATTACAGTTTCCCCTTGCCAGAGAAAACAAATAATTAAAAAAGAAAAGCAAAAAGTAAGGCTCTCAGATATTTTGAATAAGTTAGTTATTAGGGACTGCGAATTTTTGTTAGCAGCTCTCCGGGCCGTGAAACTCGAACAAAAAATGTTACTCCATCTTAGGGATGACCAACGCCGGTTCCGGTTCGGAACTGTCGGTTCCGGTTCGTCATTTATGTGAACCTTAACCGGCCCTTGGTTACACCGGTTCCGGTCATCACAATCCGGTTTCGGTACGGTTCCGGTTCGGTTCCACACTACATTTTTTATCATACAATAATGAATAAACAGGTTAAAATTTATTGAAAAACAAGGGATTTTTTATGATATGTTAAAATTTATTGAAAAACAAGGGATTTTTATTTTTTTTAATGGAAACGCCGGTCCGGTTCCGGTTCGCCATTTATGTGAACCTTAACCGGCCCTTGGTTACACCTATTCCGGTTACTCCGGTTCCGGTTAACTCGCTGGTTCGCTCCGGTTCCGGGCTTCTCCGGTCCGGGTCCGGTCCGGTTCCGGGCCGGTTTGGTCATCCCTACTCCATCTGCCTCGAAGTAAATGTCATAGTTGACAAGTCAATATTTTTTATCTTTTAGGTGGCGTTTGTTTTTTTTAAGTGTTAAGTCCTGAAATCTGAATGCATATCTGAATTGATAAGAGGCAGCGTCTGAAAACTGATTTCTGAATTATTCAAACTGTTTGATTATTCGTCTGAATACACATCTGAATTTAGGATTACGACATTGAATGAAGTAGAAAAATGATGTGAATAGTTGTTTATATAGTGTTTTAGTTGGATATCTTTAGAATTATGAGTTTAAGAAAAAATATAAATTGAAAAAAAATCAATTCAGAGGGAAATCAGACTTCATTTTAGTTCTGAACATTAAGAGGCAATTCAGATGCTTTTAGATCTGAATCTGGAAAAAAAAAAGACTTAATGCCTTAAGGTCTTGACTCTCTCAGACATTCACCCCATTAAGTGGCTCTGAATGGAAAAACAAACAAGGCCTTAGTTGTTTCTTTGATTGCCCCAATCTATTCATATGGGTAAGAGTCCCAACTTCTATGCCATTCTAGGGATGACCAAACCGGAACCACTAAACCGGCCCAGAATCGGAACCGGTTTAACCTGAACCGCCACGAACCGTGCTAAAAACTGTAACCGTGGTAACCGTAAATGATAAGGGCCGGTTAAGGTTCAAGGCTCCAAAAACCGTCGAACCGGCGGTTCTGAATCAGATGGACCAAACCGTAACCGAAATCATTAGAACCGTTAGATCCGTCATAAAAAACCGTTAGAACCGTCGGAAAACCCGTCAAAATCGTAAGAAAACCCGTCAATCCCGTTAGAATTGTAACGGTTTTGTCAGAATTTGCCGTTACTAACAGAAAATTGATCAAAAAAGAACCGTTTTGACTGCATTTCAACATTTTTTATTAACTTTTTAATAAAAATCATAATAAAATAATTGTAAAACATTTTTCCCTATGGGAAAAAAGAAAAAAAAAAAAAAAAACACCAAAACCATCGGAACCATAACCGGAACCGTAAACCGGATGAACATGGACCGGTTAAGATTCAAGGATTCCGCGAACCGGAACCGTAATAGGCCGATCCTATGCCATTTTAATGCTTATACCTATTAGAATGAGTAGTATAGGAAGATCACCAAACTTCATACCCTAATTTTACGACATTTATTTTGAGAAAAACAAAAATGAAAAGTAGGACACTTATTGGGGACAGATAGAGTACTAATTTTTTGCTAGCAGCTCTCGCGACAAGAAACTCGAACAAAAAATGTTACTATACAATGTAAAATGTGTTTTAAAGAAATGTAAAGTAAAAAAATAGTTTTTACATAACGTAGTAAAAGTTTTACATGCACTACTAAATATTTTACACAACATTTTAGTACAAAATGTGTTTTTACATTTATTCAAAATATTTTACTTTTTGTAATAGATTTTTACATTTCTTGTCCAAGTTTCACCGTTGAAATGATGCAGCAAAAAAGCGATTCCAAGTCCAACAGATTAGGGCAAAAATAATTTTTCAGATTTTTTTTGGAGAAATTAGTTCCTTATAAAAAGTCATGTTTTTATAGGGTTTATGGTTTATGGTTTAAGGCTTACGGTTTAGGGTTTAACTAAAATTACAAATTGGACTTTTTATAACTTATGGAAAAACTAATTTCCCCCGAAACCTACTCATAAATTTTAACCCTCAAAACTTAAAAGAACATGACTTGATCTGTATGTTTGTCATGATATGGTACACACCAAAAGTAAGTTGAACTAAATCGTTATTGATTGCAATCTGTCAATAAATTTATTAATCTTTTATAAAATTTTAGTAAAAATTTAATTGAGCTAACCGCCAATAACAGGCAGCATTTGAAAACTAATTTTTAAATTATTCAAGGTGTATAATTATTCATCTGAATTCAGATCTAAAAAATTAACATCAGGACATTGAATAGAGTAGATAAATGATGTGAATCTTTGTTGATTTAGTATTTTGGTTGAGTGTATTTGGAATTACGAATTTAAGAAAGTGGTATATATGGGGAAATGAATGAAGAGGCAACAAGTCTCATTTTTACAAATGAAAATTAAGAGGACATTAGACCTAAATAAAAGTTGGGGAAAAAAAGCCCTAAAGCTATATTTCCAGGACAGACTTGCATACCTGGTCTGAAACTGTACCCTTAATTTCTCTACACTTTTCATCTTCCTGTTTTGGGATTTTGAACCGCTCCACCCGCTCCATCCAATGGCTCCAATTAGAGCCACCTCATTGGATTTTGTGTTCGACGGATGAGATGTGTCCGAGCTCGGTAGGACCCACAAAAAAATTGAAATCATCTTAGCCACACACAAAATGAGCTCGCCTTGTGGCCTTGATCGGAGCCGTTGGATGGAGGGGTGGAGCGGTTCCGGATCCTGCGCCACAACGACCGAACGGATTTCAGCCACATCCCATTTTTTTCAATCAGTAGTTAATATTAATTTAATTTGTTTTGGGTCCCACGTACCAAATTAATCACGACCATCCACGCACAAGCATGGGTATGTCTCTTATCCGACAATTGACTAAGTTGCCGGTTGTATTCTTACATTTACTATGTTATGTACTTGCACATCAAAAAGTTTAGCAGCCTAACGAGAGACATTTTTATTGGGGAAATCCAACATATACCTAAAATAAGAATCAATAATCATAATAGCAAAAAAAGGATAGACCTCATACTCATGAGGTATGTAACAAATTGAATTTAACGTCAATACTAACATAAATAAAACTTCTTCTCACCGGTAAAATGAGGAATGAATAATTACATCTCAAAATTCCATGTACTCTCAGCAGTAAGTTTTGGTATCTTCACCTCCTCAGCTAGATTGAGCGATGCAGAAACCTAATAGACATCACACGGAACCAAAAATTTCACAACATTATCTCACTTGAGTTGAGGTTCAACATTTATGTTACAAGATAGAGAAAAAATACACTCTATAATTACAAGAAATTTCATTTATGCTATATACTCCCTCCGACCCAGCTCACTTGACACTTATTTCCATTTTGGTTTGTCCCAACTCACTTGACACTTCATAAAAATAGCCTACTTAATACTACCTCTGTCCCTAAATGAGTGTCCAAATTTCATTTTAAGGGATACTGAAAATCTCAACTTTGTGAACAATTTGGTAACAACGATTCATATATAATCTTGTAATCTCCTTTCCAAACCTTTAGTTTTGCACGTATAAAGAAACCGGTGAAAAAAATTCGAAAAAAAACGTTTAGGGAGAAAGTTATGTTAAAAAAAGACACTCATTTAGGGACAAAGATTTCTTGAAAATGGACACTCATTTAGGGACAGAGGGAGTATAATTTTATATTCAATCTACACCTCCACTCATTCTCTCTTCATTTTCCACCACTCATTTTATTCAATCAACACTACTATTTACCCCACTCACTCTCTCTCTCTCTTCATTTCTACCACACATTTTCCTTATTTTATTCTTTTTTTCTTAGTTATTGTGCCCACCTCTTGGGTGTCAAGTGAGGTGAGACGGAGGGAAATTGCATCATCAACTACGAAATAGAATTTCAGACAGCATAATATAACTACAAGAATACTTATAGTTTTTACAAGCAAGACAGCAGTAACTAAAGGTCCCAGTGACAAATAAATTAACACAATTTATGCCTCACGAGCGTAAGGATTATTTTAGAATATATGATATTAAGTCGATGTAGTGGCTTTATACAACATAATTACGAAGACCCTGGTAAAAAAAATACCCAAACTGAACCTAAGGAGTGACTATAAACTGGAGTAATTTTTAGATGAGCGAACGAGTGCTAATCTGTAAAACCAAAATTGACCGGGCATGAACGACTATGATATCAAAAGTCCAAAAAGTTGAGCATTTCTTCTTGAAATTTCCTCACGGGATGAGGGTGGTAAATGCACAAGGTATTCATGTCCACTGAAGGGAAACTACTTGAACTCCCTATCTTCCTCGTTAATCTCTTTAAGAACAGTCGAGTAGTTAATGTTCCCCCAAATGTAAACAACAGTCTTTGTTGCATATTTTAAACATGCTATAGAGATTGCATCAATGGGGTTATGTAATTAAATACTCCCTCCGTCCCAAAATGATCTTCTCATTTGCCATGTTTCATTGTCCCAAAAAGTTCTTCTCATTTCTACAATCTAGGCTTTCAAAGTGCACAACCAAAACATGGCTAGTGAAGCAAGTGTTCATATCCTAAAAAAGTTTGAATAGTCAAACAGGAAGATCATTTTGGGACGGAGGGAGTATAAAGCAAATTGATATAAATGAAGTGCCTAAACCAAGTAACTACATATTCCAATTGGAAGGCGGTGAAGATACAAGGAGATGCAGGGATGACATTCAAAGAAAGGGTTAAGGTTAAACATATGCCCACCCCCCCCCCCCCCTTAAACATACCCCCCCCCCCCAGTATCATGTTATGAGTCACTATTCTATTTTGAAAGATCCCTTATAGAGCCCCCTTCCTAAACCTACGCCTTCAGTCTCAATAACCTTAAAACCATTCATAAAAACGTCTCCAAAGACTGGCACCTTCTCCGTTGTGATAGAAACATTAGTATTCTACATACAGTATGTTCACTAAAAGAACAACAGTCTTAGAATTCTCTTCATCAGCATGTTCAAACCACTCATATACTCTCTGCTATATACGTTCACAATTCGGTCTTCAGAACCAAGGCACACAATTCTAGAGAAGTTTTAGAAAGAAATCCTGAAGGCCAACAACAACAATAACAACAAATTTAAAGACAACAGGCATTCGGCTTGCACCAAGGAGCATAGTTATTAAAGGCCCTAGGCGCACCAAGGCGCAAAAGGTGTGCCCGGAGCCTAGGCGCAAGGCGCAAGGCGGGCGCGCGCCCGGGTGACGATGCCCGCAAAAATGCCTTAAAATACTAAAAGTATAGTATACATTATACAACATCAAGATAAGCAATAAATCAAATGCAAGTAGTAAATCAAACATACGTTATAAAGAAACAAACATAAATAGATGTTCAAACAAGCATAAAGAGAAGTTCAAACAGAAGGACTCTAAGTCTAAATCCTATAAAATGATAAGCAGTTGTTAGTTTGAAGGAGTTCCTGGTGATTGCTACTCTTATACAAAGTTATGGTGCATGTACATGAGAGAGTCATGGGAGAGGAAGAGTAATAGTCACGCATTAGGTTTTAATTACAATTTAATTGATGGTCAATTGTTGTGCCCGGAGCTAGGCGCACCCAGGCTCCAAAACTGAGCCTCTCTGTGCCCGGAGCTTAGGCGCGCGCCTAGACGCGCCTTTAATAACTATGCCAAGGAGGGATGTGAAATTGGTGGATAATCTCAGGCCAGATGCAAGAAATAGTTCCAAAAAAAACTCCTGAAATAATTGGTGCATTAATGGTTACTCATCCAAACTTTCTAGGCAAAAGCACATAATTGACCAATCTACAACTAGCCCCTGGCACGGAAAAATAACCATTGAATCAGTACCACGACCTAATTAAGGTGCATCTAAAAGACTGCTAGATCTTACAATACAAAGAGAGGAGGGATGGCATAAAAAGGACAAAGATAATCATAAACACTCCAAATAATCATTTATCCACATTACAACCCATTCCCAAAAGTTTTCTCCTCTGCCTATTATGCCCATCCACATTTTCAGAGTCAAACTGTTCAAAAACGCTCATCTTCTTAGCAGGGGCGGACACAAGCACACCAATGGGGTGGCTGTGAACCCCCCAATTTTTGTTAACAAGTAAAAAAAAAAAAAAAAAAAATTAGTTTTCTTAATAAGTGCACCCCCCCTTACTAGGTTTGCCCACCCCCCCTTTCTAAACAGAAGAATAAAACGAAAAAAAAAAAAAAACTACGCGATAAAAAAATCTAAAAAAAAACAACGCTGGTAGTCGAAAGAATAGGAGAAAAGAAAAAAGCGACAGAAAGAAAGAGAGTCGGGGAGGAGAAGAAACCGTAAGGCGAGAACAACGACGCCGAGCAACCGACGACGGACGAAGACGACGCAAGTAACGAACGATCCACTCCACCTCGGCTCTGATCTTAGATTCTTAATCATTGATCAATCCTTGTAAGTTTCAATTTTTTGGATTTTAAGTTAGGGTTTTTAGTATTGAGTAATTTTGATTTTTTATTTAGGGTTTTCAAATTTCTAAGTAAATTAGAGTAAATTATTGAATTATTGAGTAATTGTGTCCGCCCCTGGTAATTTGGGATTTTTGATGTAGGGCTCTTATTCTCATGTTGTTGAGTAAATTAGAGTTTTCTGATTTATGATATTTATTTTGATTATTTGGTATTATTGAATTATTTGTAGGATTGGTGGTGTTTTCTTATTTGTTGATTATGGAGCGATTTTTGAAAAGAAAACCATCGACGGGAGCTGGGAGTAGTATTGGGGTAAGTAATTCTATCCCAGTGAAAGCTGCTGCTACTTCTAGTAAACAATTTGTTGATTTGGAAAGTCTTCCTTCGGATCCCGCACTTAGAAAAAAGATTTGTGAATATCACCATAATCAAGTTGATGATATTAGAAGACAATATATTACAAAGGGTCCTTGTCAACCTCGCAGTCATGTTTTTCCTCAGAAAATGGTTGGGAATAAATTGCGTCGTTTTAATCGAGAGTGGTTTGATGAATATAAGAATTGGTTGGAGTATAGCATTACAGAAGATAAAGCATATTGTTTGTGTTGTTATTTGTTTAGAGATGACATCAATAATAAGGGATTGAATGCATTTACAAGTGAAGGTTTTTCTTGTTGGCATAAAAAGGATAGGTTGGATAAACATGTTGGTGAAGTTAATAGTAAACATTTTGTTGCATATAAGAAGTGTGGAGATCTTGTGCGACGAAATCAATCGGTTGATGTTGCTCTTAATAGACAATCGGATATTGAGAGAAAGGAAAATCGAATTCAACTATGTGCTTCAATTGATTTTTGTAGATTATTGTTGAATCAAGGACATGCTTTTCGTGGTCATGATGAGTCTAAAACTTCTTTAAATAGAGGAAATTTCATTGAAACACTTAAGATGATTGCTAAACAAAATGAGTCTATTAGCAAGATGGTTTTGGGAAATTCTAAATCAGAAAAGTGTCAAATGATTGCTCCTAAGATTCAAAAAGATATTGTTGAATGCTTTGCAAAAGAGATAGTTCAAAAAATTATTGAGGAGTTGAATGGTGATTTTTTTTTCATTGTTGGTGGATGAATCTAGTAATGTATCTGAGAAAGAACAAATGCCTATGTTTTTGCGCTTTGTTGACTCTTGTGGAAATGTGAAAGTTGATAAAGTTGACTCATTTTTATCCAGATGACTTTTCTATGGTTGAATTTTTGTCTCTTGAGGCTCAACTAGAGACATATATTGCGGATGTGCGAACAGATGACAGATTTAATGAATTGAAGGGGCTTGGAGATTTATGTTCAAAGCTAGTGACAACAAAAAAATACTTTTCATATCCATTGTTGTATCGGCTTTTGAAGTTTGCTTTAATTTTACCGGTAACAACAGCAAGCGTGGAAAGATGCTTCTCAGGGATGAACATTATCAAGACACATTTACGCAATCGAATTGGTGATCAATTTTTAAACGATTGTCTTGTGTCTTATATTGAAAAAGAATTGTTTTGGAGCGTTAAAGATGAAAATGTAATTACACGTTTTCATAGTATGAAAACGCGTAAGGGACAAATTTAGTATTTTTTTTTATTGTAATCGATGTAGATAGTAATTTAGAAAACAGTTATTTTTAGAAACTTTTGTGTAATGTAATTTGTGAACCCCCTTAATTTTAGGTCTGGGTCCGCCCCTGCTTCTTAGCCAGGGACAGAAATTTCCTACTAATTCGGTCAAATTCACCACCAAACCATTCAACTGAAAAAATGATTAAACATTCTCCAAAAGTGTAAACATGCTTAAATGTCTTGAATCAACATAATTACTTTCACTACACTGCATGCACATCAAAACCAATGCACAGATCTGTTCAATGCCATAACTTAAGTTCTCAGAAAGCAAATAATAACATGAAAAGAATTGACGACTCTAAACATGACAACGACATACATCACCCACAGACTATCAGTAAACTCAAAGCATGCAAATTGAATAAATATTCCACAATTCTCCAAAAGCATATATCCAACTAAATCATCTAATCTTGAATAAATGCAGGAAATTGAGGGTTGTTATATACCTTGAACGTTCCATTAAATGGTGATCTCCTTGACCAATCCAACCCTAAAACCTTCGTAGTGGTCTGATAAGAAGCCCTAACCACATCATCACCATAAACCCTCTGAGACACAGAAAAATCCCAAGCGTTCTTTGCAACATCATAAGTCGGCTCAAACGTCGTCAAACCACCATGAACATAACTGTACTTCAATTTGCAGTTTCCAGAATCAAACGCATAATTCGCCGAAATCTTATTAGCTGAATCGAGCACAAGCGTTCCGTCGAGTGCCGTCCGATTATCGCCCCTAGCATGAGTGTAGGTCAAATTCAATGGCTTGTCCGCAACTCTAACCGTATTCATGAACTGAAATCGTACGTCCTAACCAACAGAAAGAAGAAAATCAATTCAATTTTGAGTTTTCGATTTTGTTACAGGAGAGGGATTCAGGGAGTACCTTTTTGGGAACGTTGTAGTCGATGAGGAAGGAGCCGGGCTTCTCTAGGGAGAGACAGAGGCCGTTGAGGGAAGGGCCGCCTACGAAGGTGGCGTCGGTCATGGAGGCACGGAGTTTGACATCGCCGCCGTTGACGGCGAATGTGCCGGCGGCGCCGCTCTTGTCGGTGTCGTATTTGCCCTTGAATGAAGCTTTCATCATGGTTGGAGGACGGGATTGAGATGGTGAGAGTAGGTGGAGAAAACGAAGCGGAGAGGTTTGTAGGGATTGAATTTTGCCGTCGGAGGGAACTACGAGAAATGCATACTAGTGGATGGATATTTTTTATATATTTTTTTGAACTCCTTTTATTTATTTATTTTTCAAAATGGCGTGATTCAATTTTGAGTTGGTTTGGGCATAAGTTATAAAAAATCATGTTTTTAACGGAATTTTTCCTTTAGGCCCCCAGTCCCAGATTTAATTACACATAAATCATGGCCCAGATCAAATTCCAGATAAGGAGTTGGGCCCAGATCCAAATTCTCCATACACCCCTAGGGCTACGTTGACCAGTCAAACTAAATGCATAAATACCAAATTACCCTCACTCTCAAACATAACAATAACTAGAGCTGGAAACGAGTCGGTTTCGAGTCGGGTATGTCCGAACTCAAGTCGGTTAGTTGAAGAACTGAAGTCGAGTCGGGTTTTGTCGAGCCGAGTCGAACAGCTGAAAATGCCGCCGAACTCAACCCGAGTTGTGCTCGGCGAGTCCCTCGAGTAACCCGGGTCCGGCTCAAGTACATCATGTCGAGTCGGTTAGTCGGGTCGAGTCGGTTTACTCGGTCAACTGGAATGTGATTGTATCTCGTAAACGGCGGTGTGCCGTGTCCGTGTGCGTAGTGGAGAAAAAAATCCGACGTTTTAGTTTCAGGAACACGCGGGTCGAACCGAGTCGACCCGGGTCGAAGCGAATTCGGGCTAACCCGCGAGCAGATCTGTCGAGTAGTCAAACATGACCGACCTGGCTCGAATGCAAAACCGAACCCAGAATCCCCGTCGAGTCCGACCCGATCCCTGCCGGTCTGCCGAGTCGAGTTACCCGTAAACGGGTCGAACCCGGGTATACTCGCGGGTTACCCGCCCGGTTTAACACCTCTAACAATAACCACTACTCCTCTCCCCCTCATTCAACACACACACACACACACACACAATCTCTCTCTCTATCGAAACACAAACGACGCACACGCACACACACCAGCTGTAACGACCCCAAAATCACCCTAATTTTCTTAACTTAAAATGGAACTTTTATGTGCATTTTATGTGTTAGAAAATATTTTTAAGACTTGCATATATTATTTGAGCATATGAGTTAGTTAAAGTGTTAGTAGAAATTTTGTTAAAAGGAATAAATGAGTTAGTTGAAACTTTAGAGTCCAAAGTGTAACTTTAAAGTTCAGGGGCTTATTTGCTCAAAATGAAAGTAGAGGGACCAAAGTAAAAATTTTATAAAAATCCTTATATACTTATCCTCACCATTCTCTCTCTCTGCGTAGCAAACACACTTTCTAAATTTGAACTTTTCCATTTACTCTCTCTGGTTCACGAAGAAAAAAAGTAAGTTCAACCCATTTCGATTTAATTCTTTTTATTTACTTACCCGTTTTAAAAACTAATTATATAAAAATGATCAAGGCGTCGAGTAGGTCATTTCTACCCGAACAAAACATATTTCTGCGATACTCGGGAAATAGGTAAGTTACTAATTCCCCTTTAAATGTTAAAATGGTCATATATGTTATACCTGATACTTGTAATTGTTATTTTGTGATTCGGGTAACATTTGTGATACTTGTTTATTTGGGACAAAGGGAGTATAATTATACTGGGTAAGTGACTTGGTTTGTATGCAAGGATGTATATGGAGTATGTTTATATCCTGAGAATGTTAGTATAAGTGTTTGAAAGTATACTCCTACTTGTGGGACGGTAAAATATTAACTTGAGTTAAATGTTAAATAAGTATATTATAAAAATTATATTATTATTTTTGGGACGGGGAAATGAATGAAAGTATCCCTAAATGAGTATATTAGTATATTAGAAAAATTATACTTATACTTGTGGAACGGTGAAACGAAAGGAGCATAAATAGTTTTGGGTTTTGGCCTGTCGAGTGTGTTGGGCGGCCGCCCAAATGGGGCGTGCGGCCGCACACTTATCTGGAAGATTTTTGTCTTGAGACAGAGTGTTTTGGGCGGCCGCACAGTCTGGTGTGGGCGACCGCCCATGGCTGCTGAAAAGTTTGAGTTGTTTAAATCCAAGTGAATTAGAATTAAATCTTGGTCTAGGTGTTAGGTGATATCCTAGAGTACCTAGAGGGTTGTTGTGGAACACCCTAGTGTTTGAAATTGGTTCCTTTGTGAACAAATGTGTTAGGGAATATGAATAAGTGTTACATGTGGTATTGTTGAACATATTTTGATGTGGTTTGGATTGGTTCATCTTTGTGATGTGTTTGGCTTGATTCCTTATTTTAGAATCATTGCCCGGTTGTTGTTGTTTAGAAAGTATTCATTACTGTGCTTCTTGTGGAAAGTCCAGCTGGTCTTGTTGTGGAGTCAGGCAATGGGATAATTATAGTGGTACAAGTAAGTTCACTATAAGGTTTTCCATTGGTACTTTCTGTGTCAGGCGGTGGGAGAATTATAGTGGCACACAAGCCAAGTTCACTATAAGGTGTCCATTGTGCCTTCTCTGTTTCCCCAGTCCAGATTGGCCTTGGATGGGATGAATTGCTTCTTTTGGTGAGCATTTGGGTTATGACTCTGTGTCATATTTCCCTCTCTGGTTACTTTGGTTCTATTGGTTATGGTTTGGTTTTCGGGATCCCGGCTTCAGCTATTTATGCTGCTCAGATAGTTTTCTCAGATGGTATTCTCAGACAGTTATGTTATTTCGGGAAACCTTATCTTGGTATTCTCGTAGGAGTGTTTACTCCTACACTATGTGTTGTATGATGAGTTGGTCGTTATTTCCAACCGGTATGGGACGGTTGGCGATAGGGAGCCTCTCATGTTATGTGCTATATGCTATATGATTAATTGTTGATATTGTTTCTTTATGATTATAATATCAGCATGTAACGTAGTTGCATTTTAGTAGCTTACTGAGATTCATTCTCACCCCTTATTTGTTTACTGTTTTAGATAACGGCGAGTCCAGGGAATAGGACACTTTGGCACTGGATGACGTTACAGTGGTAAGAGTTGGGATTCGTTTTGTAAAGGCTACATTACTTATATGTAGTACTTTTGGGTAGAGTTTCCGTGACTTCATCATTCTGTAACACCTCTTTTGGATAATGTGTGTGTATGTACATGTGTATAAAAGTTTGTAAGCCTTTGGGCTAAGTACTTTCGTTTGTGAAAGAGTTTATTTGAAAAGCTTGTTTGAAAGTTAGTGGAAGTCTTTGAACTTCAAGTGTGGATTATGTTAAACTTTATGAAAGTATATTTCGAAAAAAAATACTCAAAAAGTGTTTTATGACGTCTTCCAATCGTGTCCTGAGCGTGGGGCCAAGTAGGACCACGGGTCTGGGGCGCGACAGTTGGTATCAGAGCTAGGTTGTAGATGGTCTAGAATGACTAAGTGACCTAGGAGGGTAGTTGGGTAGAGAGTGAGTAACGTTGAGTGTTTTATGCAGGTAATCACTGAAGATGGTTGGAACAGAAGGTGATCAGTCGAGGCCTTCAGGGCTGGGTAATGCTAGAGAAGGGGTTCGAACAATGTTCCAAGGTATGTTTGAAACTGTAATGAAAACAATTGATGATATAGTTGAGCATAAAAGCAAGGTTGAAGCCTCAGATGTGGCAAAACGAGGAGGACAGTTAAAACCGCAACCCCAGCGTGGTAATAGTAAAGAATACCAAGGGACCTCTTCGCAAGCTAAGGAATCTTTTCAAGGGCTACAGAATAGAAGAACTCAAGGCAAACGAGTATGTAGCTATTGTCGGAAGGAATGGAATTTAGAAGAAAGATGTTGGAAGAAGCAAGGCAAATGAATGAGATGTGGTCAGTTGGGTCACTTTCAGAGGAATTGCTCTAGATTTAAGAATCAGTTATCGGGAAATGTAATTGGGTCTTCTCAGGGCCAGAAGAGGGATTCTTCAGGGAAGCTTAAGGTACAAGGTAGTGTTTCTGCCATCAATCAACAACATATTTCAGATCCTTCTAATGTGATGGGAGGTATAATTTCTATGTCTAGTTTGAGAGCACATACACTTATAGACCCTGGCTCTTCGCATTCTTATGTGTCTGTGCATTTTGCTTCTCGATTACATGTGTCTCCTGAGTCTCTACCTTAGGTGTTAGAGGTGTCTATCCTAAGGGGGAGTGTTTGGTGATTGATAGAGTGTTACGCACTTGTGATGTGCAAATTTGTGAGCATGTTTTACTTGTTGGTTAGTTATTTTGCCATAGCAAGATTTTGATATTATTGTGGTGGAGTTTTATATGCTAGTGTGCTTTAATTAAGCATGGTAAATATATGTGTTTAGCATTCATTCTATTTATGCATTAAAGTCTGAATTTTTTTTATCCCAATGTTATGCCTGGTATTTGGGTTATGGGGTTGGCAGCAGAGTGTCTATAGCTAAACTAGAGAATGTATTCTTCCTTTGTGGGATCTCAGATATGTTTTCTATTGAGTAGTACATGATTGATGAAAACCTTGGGTTATCTTGAGTTGTTCGGTATAATGCTATAGTGTTGATATCTAGTGCAATATATCCATAACATTGGTTGAGTTAAAGGAGTAGAAGATTCAACTTGAGATATTTCTTGACAAGGGATTCATTACGTTTAGCATATCTACATGGGATGCATCAGTATTGTTTATTATGAAAAGGTATGGTATTTTGCGATTGTATACTGAATACTAAGAGCTCAACCAGATGACTATAGCGAATCATTACTTGTTATCTTATATGGGTGATATATTTTATCAACTTCATAAATCAGTGGTTTTTCAGTGTTTGACTTGAAGTGATTATTATCAGTTGAAAATTTGAGATGAGTATATTTCAAAGACGGCTTTTCATACCAGGAATGGGCATCATAAAGTTGTGGTTATATTGTTTGAATTAACAATTACTCCAGTGGTATTGTTGGATATTCTGAATTGTATATGTAGCCGTAATTGGATTGTTTTGTGAAAGGCAACAATTGTGAAATCAAGGCATTATGTCTTCTTGTTAGAGGATATATTATTTTGAGGAAGTTTCAATTCCGGCATGGTTATTGATTTTTTAAATATGGAAGCAACAGTAATTGGAAAAATCCTACTTCAGTAGCAGAGGTATGTAACTTGTTGAGATTGGCATATGGTTAGAGATTCATTGATGGATTTCTAAGGTAGCTACACCGTTAACTATATGACACAGGAAGATACACTTTCTCGATGAATTGGTAAGAGTGAAACGAGTTTTTAATTGTTGAAACGAGAGTTGATGACAACTTCAGTATTGATATTGCTTAATGGATTTGACTAGTATTACAGTTATCTAGAGGATATGATCAGTGTTACTATTATCTAGTGGATATGTCGAATTTTACCATTACAGTGGATCTGATAAATTTATTATTTATGGTGATGCCTTAAAGAGTGATTGAGATGTTCATCGCTTCAGAATTGTATGGTAACAATGTGTGCTTTGAGAAGATTGATTCATTTTCCTTATGAACAAAATTGTCCTACCAATAACTTGAGATTTATTGCGATTATACATCCATGGCATTAGTGAATGACCTTTATAGAGCCATATTGAAGTGTTTACCAACCATGAGAGTTGAAGTATTAGTTTTTTTTCAAAGAGAGTTACACATGAGATAATGCAGGTAGAGTACCATGTTATATCATCCGGGAAAGGTAATGTGTTAAAGGATACATTGACTTATAGTTCATGTTTGATAAAACTAAATGGGGAATGTTAGAGGAATTAACATTTGGAGTTTTTGTGAGTTGAGACATGGTGTGATTTTGCGATTGTGGAAGCTTTAAGTTTATACTCTATTGAATGATTTCAACTATAGAAAATTACTAGTGGAATGAACGATGATAGACAACACGACTTTGTTTGTTGCTAGTGATGGAACTTTAACTTTTGTAGCAGAGTATGTAGTCGATATTTAGTGGAACCAACATGCATAACGGAATTCAACTACATGTACTTGAAGAGATACACAAGACCAATTTTATTATGAATCCGAGCAAATGTAGAGTATTGAGATAATTTGAAGAGTTACATTTGATTTGTTTGACACGAGAAATTCTAAGCATTCAACTAAGTCCTTGAGCTGCGAATAATCTGGAAGTAAAATATCAGTGATCAGTTGGTTTGTGACAAGCCTTTGAGATTTTTGAGTGGATATGAATCTATTGCGAAATGTTTCATTGAAGGAGTTACCCTGAATAGTTGAGAACAATGATGTTGATTGATAGCGGATTGGTTACCAAGTTTCCTCACCTTATCTATTTTGAGGGTATAAATTCTAATTCCAGTTGTTACATATTTGTTCAGAAGATAGTGCGATTTCATGGGATGCCTACGAGCATGGTATTAGATATGGGTTCCTTATTTACATCTTGATTTTAGCAAGCAATTCAGAAGGCTTTGAATTCAGAATTGGGATTTAGTACGGGTTTTCATCCTCAGACAGATGGTCAGTTAGGAAGAACCATTCAGATTCTCGAGAATATGTTGAGAACTTGTTCAGTTGATTCTTAGAAATCGTGGGATATGCCTTTACTTCTCGTGGAGTTTGCTTAATATATCAGTTCTCTTGAGATTTTGGGAAGAGTTGGAGATTGGGCTATCATCTTGTGTTACTTCCTTCTCTTGACAAGGTTTATAATGTGTTCCATGTGTCGATGCTACGCAAATCTGTTTATGATTCTTCTCATGTATGTCTAAAGTTTTAGAGGATATTGAATCGAGTAAGTCGTAGGAGGAACATTCAGTTCAAGTGATTGATTCTATAATTCGAGAATTGAGAAATGAGAGTATTCCTTTTGCTCGAGCTGTATAGAGAAACCATAATGTGGAAGAATCTAATTGGAAGCTTCGAGATTGGAATGGAAAGGAAATATCCTTGGTTGTTTGATTCGTTTGGTAAGTTATCCTAAAATTCTGGACGAATTTTCTTTAAGGGGGAGTGATTGTAACGACCCCAAAATCACCCTAATTTTCTTAACTTAAAATGGAACTTTTATGTGCATTTTATGTGTTAGAAAATATTTTTATGACTTGCATATATTATTTGAGCATATGAGTTAGTTAAAGTGTTAGTAGAAATTTTGTTAAAAGGAATAAATGAGTTAGTTGAAACTTTAGGGTCCAAAGTGTAACTTTAAAGTTCAGGGGCTTATTTGCTCAAAATGAAAGTAGAGGGACCAAAGTGAAAATTTTATAAAAATCCTTATATACTTATCCTCACCATTCTCTCTCTCTGCGTAGCAAACACACTTTCTAAATTTGAACTTTTCCATTTACTCTCTCTGGTTCACGAAGAAAAAAAGTAAGTTCAACCCATTTCGATTTAATTCTTTTTATTTACTTACCCGTTTTAAAAACTAATTATATAAAAATGATCAGGGCGTTGAGTAGGTCATTTCTACCCGAACAAAACATATTTCTGCGATACTTTTTTCGGAAATAGGTAAGTTACTAATTCCCCTTTAAATGTTAAAATGGTCATATATGTTATACCTGATACTTGTAATTGTTATTTTGTGATTCGGGTAACATTTGTGATACTTGTTTATTTGGGACAAAGGGAGTATAATTATACTGGGTAAGTGACTTGGTTTGTATGCAAGGATGTATATGGAGTATGTTTATATCCTGAGAATGTTAGTATAAGTGTTTGAAAGTATACTCCTACTTGTGGGACGGTAAAATATTAACTTGAATTAAATGTTAAATAAGTATATTATAAAAATTATACTATTATTCTTGGGACGGGGAAATGAATGAAAGTATCCCTAAATGAGTATATTAGTATATTAGAAAAATTATACTTATACTTGTGGAACGGTGAAACGAAAGGAGTATAAATAGTTTTGGGTTTTGGCCTGTCGAGTGTGTTGGGCGGCCGCCCAAATGGGGCGTGCGGCCGCACACTTATCTGGAAGATTTTTGTCTTGAGACAGAGTGTTTTGGGCGGCCGCACAGTCTGGTGTGGGCGACCGCCCAGGGCTGCTGAAAAGTTTGAGTTGTTTAAATCCAAGTGAATTAGAGTTAAATCTTGGTCTAGGTGTTAGGTGATATCCTAGAGTACCTAGAGGGTTGTTGTGGAACACCCTAGTGTTTGAAATTGGTTCCTTTGTGAACAAATGTGTTAGGGAATATGAATAAGTGTTACATGGGGTATTGTAGAACATCTTTTGATGTGGTTTGGATTGGTTCATCTTTGTGATGTGTTTGGCTTGATTCCTTATTTTAGAATCATTGCCCGGTTGTTGTTGTTTAGAAAGTATTCATTACTGTGCTTCTTGTAGAAAGTCCAGCTGGTCTTGTTGTGGAGTTAGGCAATGGGAGAATTATAGTGGTACAAGTAAGTTCACTATAAGGTTTTCCATTGGTACCTTCTGTGTCAGGCGGTGGGAGAATTATAGTGGCACACAAGCCAAGTTCACTATAAGGTGTCCACTGTCCCTTCTCTGTTTCCCCAGTCCAGATTGGCCTTGGATGGGATG
This sequence comes from Campanula takesimana, assembly GCA_026119855.1. Lineage (NCBI taxonomy): Eukaryota > Viridiplantae > Streptophyta > Magnoliopsida > Asterales > Campanulaceae > Campanula > Campanula takesimana. The sequence continues at coordinate 653,198 of JAOWBW010000115.1, read as the reverse complement.
AATTACTTCCTTTGGTGAGCATTTGGGTTATGACTCTGTGTCATATTTCCCTCTCTGGTTACTTTGGTTCTATTGGTTATGGTTTGGTTTTCGGGATCCCGGCTTCAGCTATTTATGCTGCTCAGATGGTTTTCTCAGATGGTTTTCTCAGATGGTATTCTTAGACAGTTATGTTATTTCGGGAAACCTTAGCTTGGTATTCTCGTAGGAGTGTTTACTCCTACACTATGTGTTGTATGATGAGTTGGTCGTTATTTCCAACCGGTATGGGACGGTTGGCGATAGGGGGCCTCTCATGTTATGTGCTATATGCTATATGATTAATTATTGATATTGTTTCTTTATGATTATCATATCAGCATGTAACGTAGTTGCATTTTAGTAGCTTACTGAGATTCATTCTCACCCCTTATTTGTTTACTGCTTTAGATAACGGCGAGTCCAGGGAATTGGACACTTTGGCACGGGAGGACGTTACAGTGGTAAGAGTTGCGATTCGTTTTGTAAAGGCTACATTACTTAGATGTAGTACTTTTGGGTAGAGTTTACGTGACTTCATCATTCTGTAACACCTCTTTTGGATAATGTGGGTGTATGTACATGTGTATAAAAGTTTGTAAGCCTTCGGGCTAAGTACTTTCGTTTGTGAAAGAGTTTGTTTGAAAAGCTTGTTTGAAAGTTAGTGGAAGTCTTTGAACTTCAAGTGTGGATTATGTTAAACTTTATGAAAGTATATTTCGAAAAAAATATTCAAAAAGTGTTTTATGACGTCTTCGAATCGTGTCCCGAGCGTGGGGCCAAGTAGGACCACGGGTCTGGGGCGCGACACCAGCGCCGGCTGCGGCGCCTTTATCTTCTCCGGCGAACATCACCCCATGTCGGACCTCGTTTTCTTTCTCCGTCTCCGACGATCTCAGCCCCGGCGACTCCAGTTTCTCCGGTGCCGTTTCCTCTTCCAATACCCTCACTCCGATCTCCTTCTCCGGCGAACATCACTTTCTTCGATCTCTCTAGATCTGGCCTCCGGCGACCTTACACCTTCGTCCTCACCATCTCTCTGTCTCTCTCTCTCTTCATCTTCTCTCTCTCTCTCTCTCGCTGTCTCTCTCTTCGTCAGATCTGTCACAGATCTGGATTTCCGGCACTGGCGACTTCTCTGGCGCCGTCATCACTGAATTCTGGAGTAGTTGATGCTCAATCGTTGATACGCGAAGAAATCATCATTTTCTTTTTCCGACGACGTCGATCTTGTCGGCACCTTCAGATATGGACTAGATCTGTTCAGATCCGTCCTCCGTTGTTCATCCTTGTTCTCTGTTCGTTATCACCGGCGCCCCCTCTCTCTCTCTCTCTCTCTCTATCTATTTATCTCTCTCTCCAGATCTGATCCAGATCTGGTTCAGAATCAGATCTGTGTCATTTTCTCCCTAAGTTCTTGTCCGATCTGGTTGTGATGATGTAGTTGTTGAGCCGATGCAGCTTAGGTTGAGTTGATTTTGATGAGCGCAACTTGAAAGTTGATAAACTTTACTCCTTGAGTGGCTTATTTCAGCCGTATGTTCTAAAAAGTAGGTCTTATAATTAAATTATAAGATAAAAATTATGATAATCTTGGCATTATGACAGTAATTTTTAATAAAATTTATGATAATCTATAGGTCTTATAACTAAATTATAAGACTAAAATTAGTCTAATATGAAACTATAAGACTAAATATGTGTCAGTTAATAATAAGAGACGGACAAGTCTTATATGTTAGCTATAAGAGTTTGATTGAGTTTGATAAGATAATATTAACCTTTTTTCTCTCAAAAATGTAAAAAAAAAGTGAATATTTTTCTTCTTATATGTTAATTATAAGAGGTGAACATATCTTATGTGTCAGTTATTAGAGTTGACTTTTGTTTGACCTTATATAAAAGTCAACAATAATTAAATTTTATTATTTTAATTTATTTGTGAAAAAAATGTGGGAAGAAATGACTTTTCTACTTCAGTTATAAGAGAAAAATTGGTCTTATACACTTTTTATAAGAGTTTGACCTAGTTTAACCGAGTTTGACCAACCTTTTTTTCCTAAAAAAAAAATGTTTTTTTTTTAACTTTTATATGTTAATTATAAAAGGTGGGCATGTCTTATATGTCAGTTATAAGAGTTTGACTGTTGTTTGACCGAGTTTGAAAATATTTGACCAAATAATATTATTATTTTTTTCTAGAAAATGAATAAGTGAATTTTTTTGACTCTTATATATTAATTATGGGTAAGTTATAAGAGTTTGACAGTTGTTTGACCGGGTTTGACGAAATTTGAGCAAATAATATTTTTTATTTTTTTCTAAAAAAAGAAAAAAATGTTTTTTTTTTTACTCTTATATGTTAATTATATGTTAGTTATAAGAGTTTGACTGAGTTTGACCATATTTGACCAAATAATATTTTAATTTTTTTTCTAGAAAAATGAAAAAAATGATTTTTTTTACTCTTATATGTTAATTATGTGTCAGTTATAAGAGTTTGACTGCTGCTTGACCAAGTTTGACCATATTTGACCAAATAATATTATTATTACTATTTTCAAAAAAAATGAAAAAAATAATTTTTTTTTACTCTTATATGTTAATTATGTATAAGTTATAAGAGTTTGACTGCTGTTTGACCGGGTTTGACCAAATTTGACCAAATAATATTTATAATTTTTTCTAAAAAAATGAAAAAAGAGAAAATTTCGACTCTTATGTGTTAATTATGTGTAAGTTATAAGAGTTTGATTGTTGTTTGACCGGGTTTGACCATATTTGACCGAATAATATTATTATAGTTTTTCTAAAAAAGATGAAGAAAGTTTTGACTCTTATATGTTAATTATGTGTCAGTTATAAGAGTTTGACTGCTGTTTGACCAAGTTTGACATATTTGACCGAATATTATTATTATATTTTAAAAAAAATAAAAAAATTGATTTTTTTTTACTCTTATGTGTTAGTTATAAGAGTTTGAATGATGTTTGACCAAGTTTGACCAAATTTGACTAAAAAAAATTATTATTTTTTTGTAAAAAATGAAAAAAGTAATTTTTGTAACTCTTACTCCCTCCGTCCCACCCGAATTAGGATTTTTGGGTTGGGCACGGGGATTAAGGAAAAGTGTTAGTGGATAAAGTGTTGTGAGTATGAAAAGTAAAATAAGAAAGAGAAAGTGGGGTAGAGAATAATGAATGGAAAGTTGTTGTGAGTGTGAATGTGGGTCCCATTAAATAAAACATTTCCATTTTTGGGTTGTCCTAATTCGAATGGGACACCCAAAATGGAAATTTGTCCTAATTCGAGTGGGACGGAAGGAGTATATGATAATTATGTGTTAGCTATAAGAGTTTGACTGTTGTTTGACCAAGTTTGACCAAAAAAATTATTATTATTTTTTGTAAAAAATGGAAAAAATGAAATTTTTGACTCTTATGTGTTAGTTATAAGAGTTTGACTGCTGTTTGACCAAGTTTGACCAAATTTGACCCAAAAAAATTATTATTTTTTTGTAAAAAAATGAAAAAAGTATTTTTTTTTTAAACTCTTATATGATAATTATGTGTAAGTTATAAGAGTTGACTAAAATTTGACCAAAAAAGTAAAATTGGGAAGAGATATGAGGGTATTTTAGTCTTCTTACATCATTTTGTTAGTGAGGGGTGTATGATGAATTTCCATCCGAATTTTCTTTATTTGGGTTTAAATCTAGGCTCAGGGGCCCTAGAGTCCAAGGCCCGTTTTTTTAACCCTTCTTAAACCCTAAAAGGCCTAAACCCTAAACCTTAAACCTTAAACCCTAAACCCTAAACTTTAACCCCTATGAAAACAATATTTTTTTATAACTTATGGAAAAACTAGTTTCCCAAAAAAAAAATTCTCTTCAATTTTATCATTAATCTTTTCTTTTTCATTTTTGCTATTGTAACTAAAAAAAGGGAAAATTACCACCTAATACCTCATCCTAACTGAAACTACCACCCAATCCAAGGCCATATTTTCATTTACCATCTAGTCCAAGTTAATATCTTTATTTACCATCTAGTCCATTAAAATTATAGAATCCCGAAACTACCCCTTATTTTCAATTAAAACAGCAACCCCTCCCCTCTCCTCACATTCAGACGCAAACCGACTTCTCTCTCTATTTTCTCTCACTGCGTTCTCTCTTTTCCATCCCCACCTCCGGCGACCCCATCCGCCCACCTCCGGTGACCTTTCCCTTCCCCATCGCCGATGACCCTTCCTCTCCACCTCCGGCGACCTTTCCCCTCGATCTCCGAACCCCGGCGACCATCTCACTGCGTTCTCTCTCTCCTCCATCCCCCACTCCGGCGACCCCATCCGCCCACCTCCGACAGCCTCCCTCCGACCACCTCAGGCAGCTTCCTCCCGACCTCCGACCACCTACGCCAGCTTTCTCTCTCTACGATCTCTCAGGCAGGCTTCTCCTACACCTCCGGTGAGTCTCTCCTCCACCTCTGACAACCCCCTCCCATCCCTCATCCCAGCGATCCCCATGCTCGAACTCCTCCTCTTTGTGCCGATCGGCCTAGATCTGCTCAGATCTGCTCGTCTAAGACATTAAATTTGTGAGATCGATTAGAATGGGAAATTCGTAGGAACTGTGCTCGGAATTGCAATTGAGGAGCGGTGATTTTGGTTGTGTTGGGTATTTTGTTCATTTGCTGCAAGAAGAAAAGGAGAAGCATGATGCACCTATTGATTACTATCCACCCCCACCCCCACCCCATGGTCTTAAATGATTGACCTTTTGATCATTCTACTCACCATTACTGCCTTTTGATTCACTATATATGTCTGGATTTACACACACACAGTGACTTATGCAGATCTAGTTGTCTTCAGAATCCGACTTTGTATCTGAAATTATTTCTTTGATTCTGAGATTATGCTACTCTTATCAAAATTGATTGAACCGAGTTTGACTCTTTTTAGTAGAGGCATACTGTAGTTTGTTTGAGGTCTTGGGCGCTTGAATGTTACATTATTTCTTCATATGTGAACTTACAATTGCGATCTTACAATTGCGAACTTGTTTTTGGAACAAGTGCGAACTTGTTAATGGAACAATTGTGAACTTACAATTGCGAACTTACAAGTGCGAACTTACAATTGCGATCTTACAATTGCGAACTTACAATTGCGAACTTGTTTTTGGAACAAGTGCGAACTTGTTATTGGAACAATTGCGAACTTGCAATTGTGAACTCACAATTGTGAACTTACAATTTCGATCATACAATTGCGAACTTGTATTTGGAACATCTGTGAACATGTTCTTGGAACAAGTGTGAACTTGTTCTTGGAATAAGTGTGAACTTACAATTGCGAACTTGTGCGAACTTGTTATTGGAACAATTGCGAACTTACAATTGCGAACTTGTTTTTGGAACAAGTGCGAACTTGTTATTGGAACAATTGCGAACTTACAATTGTGAACTCACAATTTTGAATATACAATTGCGATCATACAATTGCGAACTTACAATTGTGAACTTACAATTGCGATCTTACAATTGCGAACTTGTTTTTGGAACAAGTGCGAACTTGTTATTGGAACAATTGCGAACTTACAATTGTGAACTCACAATTTTGAATATACAATTGCGATCATACAATTGCGAACTTACAATTGTGAACTTACAATTGCGATCTTACAATTGCGAACTTGTTTTTGGAACAAGTGCGAACTTGTTAATGGAACAATTGCGAACTTACAATTGCGAACTTACAATTGTGACCTTACAAGTGCGAACTTACAATTGCGATCTTACAATTGCGAACTTGTTTTTGGAACAAGTGCGAACTTGTTATTGGAACAATTACGAACTTACAATTGCGAACTTACAATTGTGAACTTACAAGTGCGAACTTACAATTGCGAACTTGTTTTTGGAACAAGTGCGAACTTTTTATTGGAACAATTGCGAACTTGCAATTGCGAACTTGTTCTTGGAACAATTGCGAACTTACAATTGTGAACTTATAATTGCGAACTTATTCTTGGAACAAGAACAAATGTGAATATTTTTTTTTGGAACAAATGCGAACTTACAATTGGAACAAGAACAAATTTATATTTGTTCTTGGAACAAATGCGAACTTACAACTGTGAACTTGTTCTGAAACAACTGTGGATTTGTTCTTAAACAACTGTGAATTTGTTTTTGAAAAAAATTATTATTTTTTTTTAAAAATGTGAATTTGTTGCTAAGAGATTTTAATTTGTTCTTATAGAAAATGTGTAGTTGTTTTTTAAATAAAGAATCATTGGTTTTTTTCAAAAAAATAAAATGGACAATGGAAAATGGTCGTCGGAGGTGGTCACCGGAAAATGGTCGTCGGAAAAAGGTGGCCGGAGGTGGTGGCCGAAAAATGGTTGCCGGTAATAGTCACCGGGAAATGGTCACCGGAAAAGGTGGCCGGAGATGGTCGCCGGAAAACGGTGGCCGGAAGTAGTCGCCGGAAAATGGCCGCCGGAGGTGGACGGAAAAAGGTAGCCGGAGGTGGTCGCCAGAAAAAGGTGGCCGGAGGTGGTCGCCGAAAAAGGTGACCGGAGGTGGTGGCCGGGAAAAGGTGGTCGGAAATGGTGGCCGAAAAAAGTCGTCGGAAAATGGTGGCTGGAGGTGGTCGCCGGAAAATGGTGACCGGAAAAAGGTCACCGACAAATGGTGGCTGGAGGTGGCCACCGGAAAAAGGTCGCCGGAAATGGCGGCCGGAAAAAGTCGTCGGAAAATGGTGGACGGAGGTGGTCGCCGGAAAATGGTTGCCGGAAAAGGTCGCTGGAAAAAGGTGGCCGGAGGTGGTCGCCGGAGGTGGTCACCGGAAAGGGTCGCCGGAAAACGGTGGCCGGGGAAAAGTCGCCGGAAAATGGTGGCCGGAGGTGGTCGCCGGAAAAAGGTGGCCGGAAAAAGTTGCCGGAAAATGGTGGCCGGAGGTGGTTGGGATGGGTGGTCAAAGGTGGTCATGGTGGTTGAAGAGAGAAAGTGAAATGATGGATAGAGTGGCATTAATATAATTTTTCATTATTTATTAAGGACATGAGTGTCTTTTTAGTAACCCTTGGACTAGGTGGTAATATTGAAAATTTCTTGGACTAGGTGGTAATTTTGATTAGGATGAGGGACTAAATGGTAGTTGCCCCTTAAAAAAAAACTAATCTATAATACAATACACGATTGTTTTAACCGCCTCTTAGCCTGGTATAAGTGGTGGCTCAGATTAAAAATTGGAAAACTAATCCTACGGCCAAGAATCCCTTTCACTCCCACGATCTCCGTTCTCTCATACAGACGACTGTAGGGGTGGATTGGTAGGTATACCAAGTGTATTTTGCTTGTACCGTGTGCCAACCAAGTATGATTTGGTACACAAAAATATGTACCAGTACCAACCACCAAAGTCGGTATACCAAGTTTATTGGTACGGTTGGTATTCGGTTGGTACTCGATATATACCAAATGTAGATGAAGACAAAAAAAGTTGCATTTTTTTTTTGTTAAGACTTTTTTGTCTAGTATAAAAATTTACATTATAACATAAAAATATATCTCAAATATAAATTATAAAGTTTTGAAACTAAAGAAAAGTAGAACAACTGAAGTTTTGAAAACTAAACAATACAGTGACTTTATATAATATTCACCACGACTCCAAAACCAAAAGATTACAATAAGGTAGTTTGAATTTTTCCTAAATCGTAGTAAAGTAACTTAAGGTTAGAAAAAGGAAATTAATGTTTGATACTCTATTCATCCCAAAATACTTTTAGTTTTAGAACACATATTAGAAAAAAAAAATCAATAAATATCAAAAAGACCAAACTACATTTTGAATATTTCAAGTACGTAGACAATCAGACGAAGTATTATTTATGTGTGTGTGTGTATATATATTTATATTTATATATATATAAAGTTGGTATACATGGTATACCAACCAAAGTCGATATTGTATACCGTGTACCAACCAATTAGACAAAAATGGTACGGTACTACCTACCAAAAAGTTCGGTATACCAACTTCTTTATACCAATTATAATTGGTACGGTTGGTATACAAGTTGGTTGGTACGGACGAGTACAATTTGCCACCCCTAGACGACTGTGACCATGACGACTGGGGTATGAGCGGTTTTCTGTTCCGTTTGCCGTTCTTCCTTAGTACTCACGCCATCCCAGTTTAAGGTACTTACTTTCCTTTTTAGTCTGTCCCAGATTAAGATCTTAGTTGCTTTATTCCATAAATGGAAAACTATGAATAGTGCATTGGATAATCTTGTCATCAAAAGGTTCATTAAATTACAAAAAAACAATTACTTGTCAAACTCACTTTTCACTCATTTGCTTTATGAATATTGTTTGGATAATTATATCCTCACCTCCCTACTTTTGTTGACCCATTTTTATTTGTTTTACACTTGATTTCTTAATAAGCGTGCAAAGTCAATCGGTGTGTATTTTTCGATTTTGGTCAGAATTGAATTCGGTTGATTAGAAACCCTAGGCCACAGGTAAACAACCCAAACACCTGCTCCTATCGATGTGTGGCTCTTATAATCTAATTTAAGTTGTGTTTTGTTCTTGGTGTGATGTTGGATAGTTTTGCAGCATAGTTGCACTGAAAAAATTTGTATCTGACGGCAATCAATGGAGCGATTTCCTCCACCTCATTGCATCCCTTCCATGATCGTCAGTTTTCTCCTCTAATCAAAAAATCCATCTCCTTCCCCACTTGTTGATACGTCATCTAAATCGGCCAAGTCGTTCATCGCAACACGATGGCCATGACAACGGCTCAACCATCTGTTCATCCTTTCCTCTTCAACCTTAACTCTTCTATTAACTTCCCGCGTCGGAAATAGGTTAGTGTTCACTTCTACGTAAACCCAATCTTTCATTTTTTTTTGTTTGTTTGTCCGTGAATTGCTGTTTGATGCTTCTATTTGTTTATTTTTTTAAAAAAAAAAAAAAAACTTGATTAGTTCTTCATTCCTCCATTGGGTACAGGGACGGATTCAAATTTCTCCTACATCTTTGTCTTTCGATTGAAAGAACCCTGAATCGATCTCAACAATCTTCAGCATACACTTATGTGTAATTCCATGTTGTTTAATGCTTTTATATGTATTTTTTTGTTCTTGAGCATTGGTTGATTAAAGGGCTTACTGTTAGCGACATTAGTAGGTTATTGGGTTAACATACTGTTCTTTGGAATGTGTGTCTCCAGTTTAGTGAAGAAGAACGAACCTGCTGCCTAACTTTCTCACTGATTGTATACGAACGGTGACTGTATGGAAAGGAAGTAACGAATCAAACATGGAAATAAAACAACTATCAAAAAGACTTTTTAGACAGATATAGAAGTCCAAGAAAAAACTCAGAGACTGCTAAGTTGAAATAGGGCTCAAGTTGTGGGAATCTATGAGACGTTGGTGATTGTTAGTTATGAGCGACACTTTGTGGAAATGACGCCTAAGAAATGCGCTGATTGCTATGGTGCGAATTTGGATCCGTCTAATGTGAAGTCTAGAGGAGGGAAGTAAATTTTGGTTATTTGATGATTACAAGTAAGAGATAATTTGAGTTTTTCCTAGCAAAAGGACAGTATGGATGTAAATTATTAAGGGGAGTAAATTTTGCTTATTTGACAATTACAAGTGGTATATAATGGGGCTCGGGGATAAACTGTTTCTGTTGATAATGGTGAGGCGAAAACTAGAGTTGAGAACACAGATAAATGCATAAAAATCAAGAGTGATTACCAGCTAGATTAAGGGGTTGCGGAGGTTGGTAAGATAGAAGGAACCAACGATTGTGTCGGGAGTTTTCTAAGATTTATAAGGTCTTTTTTTCTTTCACCTCTACATTCCTAACGAACTTTCTCAAAATAACATATTGAGCTTATTCTTCGCATACATGTACCCAATTCCGCTATGATTATTTTTTATTCTGTCTAATTTCTACAATTTTCTATGTTTTGTAGTTTTCGATTGTTTCTTAATGCTGTTGTAACTCCTGTGAAAGATCGATCATGTTTGTATTTTGGGCTAATTAGATGAATATGTAGTTGGACTGTTTGTGTTTGGGCAGTTGATTTCTTATGTTGTATTTGCTTCTTTTGATTGTAAAACAAGCTTATTTATAGGTTGTTGCAAATTCGTTGAATAGAGGTTGGTGTGATGTAAGGTTCAATCTCACAATCAATTTTTTTCTTTCCCTTTTTCTACCAGGCTTCAAAAACAAATTGTTAGGCCAAAATGCACGGCTTAGTTTAAAATACCGCAAGTGCACGGTGTAGATATAGTATAGATAAAGGCAAATGAGGGTCGATCCCACGAAGATAATGTTTACTTTAGAAATGTTTGCTTTATTAGAAAATGATAAATAAAAAAGATTGATTAGGGGTAAAATTGTTTTGTCACTGAACTAGAAATATATTGCAAAATACTCTAATTTTGGATGAAAAATCTTATGAAGAAAGACTTCCTGGGATTGGGACTCAAACAATCAAATGTTAATCAATTAATTATGCTCTTTAGATTAAGTTTCCATTTTAAAACAAGGATGGTATGTTAAGCCTACACTACTTGTCACGATCAAGAAAGTAGTGTTTGTATTCTTATACTAACTATGCTCTATCTCTCGATGGCCCATAGACTAGAAAGAATCCGTTAAGTTTACAAAATCGACATACTTTCCACTCAAGGAACATCTCTGGGCCATTAATCTACTCTCGTGATTAATAGAAACCCAGATTAATTCATATGGGTACGCTAGTCGAGATTCTCCGCTAGGTACTCCTCTCGACTAACTAGACTTCATATGAATCATGGAGCTCATCATGGTCGTAGGCGTTTTAGTTACGATATGAATAAATTGTTCAAGATGAAGAGAAAGAAAGATGAGCATAAATTAAAGATGATGAACACTTAATGCTGAGTTTCCAACCCCAAGAAAATGGAGGATTACTCACAAGCCATTTGATTAACAAAATATACAAGATATAAGTATAGCAATATAAAGATTTAGGGAAGAAGGAAACTTAGTCTTGCAATGATGAAAGAAACAAGGGCTGAAAATAACTCTGTAAGAATTTGTATTGCTTTTCCTCAAGAACACCTCAAAAAGATGGAAAATAATAATATTGTGAGACTATATTTTGCTAGAGTAATGTTACAACAATTTCTGGATCCCTAAACTACTGATATCTAGTCCTTTTTATAGGCCTTGGGACAAGAGATGTGCTTATTCCCGGAAGATTTCTTGAAAAGGTGCCTTTTGGAGAAATCTGAAAAGTTGATGAACAGGCGCGCTTGACCGTGCAGTGCAAGGCGCTCGGCCGTGTAGCTCGGGAGAGTCAAGGAATAGGAGCGGCTGTGTCTTTACTAATTTAATTTGGCTTTTGTTTTGCTATGGTGCACGGCCGTGCAAGTTAAAGCGCTCGGCCGTGCAGCTCGGTCGAGTCAAGGAAATAGCGCGGCCGTGCAGAATTTGGTGTTTTGGCTGATTTTGTCGACATCAATGGCACGGTCGTGCTCATTTGCAAGCACGGTCGTGCTGACCAAAATTTCTGAATTTCCACCTTTTTTCCTTCTCAATTTGTTCCATCCTCAACCCCATTGCTCCGGCTCACTCTATGAGCCATATTTTGTCCCGAAAGGTCCCTGTTTCAACCATAAAACACACCAAGCATTATATCCGCATAAAATGTGTAAATGAAGATAAAAAGACTAAATATACTAAATAAGGCTAGGAATTGAGATAAAAAGGTAGGTAAAATATATTATAAATGACTATAAAATGGTCGTTTGTCACACATTCCTAAATTTTCATGGATATTTCATGAACATGGTGTTTGCAGGATTTCCTTCATCAAGACTCCTCTTGGATCAAATTCTTACAGATTCAAAATCTCTTATATAATTTTCGAAAGTGGATTCTAATGGTTATTGTTTGGGTTTAATTTGGATGTGCCAATGAGGATTCATTATATCTAGATATTGAGCTGAATACATCTAACATGAAGAAGCATGAAGTATGTTGTTCCAAAACCGCCTCCTCTCCGTTTTCTTTCAAGGTATTCAGTTCTGCTGTTTATTTATGGGTTGGGACGATGAGAGAATTTCGGAGTTGATCTCGGTGGTGGATAATTTGGCGGTGGGTGTTGAAAGCGTCATATGTTGTTTTGCTATTGGTTTTTTTTTCATAATTCAAAGAAAATAAACCTTGAATAGGACGTTACGATTGGCGAAGAAGGAACATAAGTGGTCATAATTCCACGTTGTTGAATGTAAAGTTCAATACTTTGATTTATGGTGCTTCGTTTCAAAATCTTACTTATACGATGTACACTTTATGTAATATTGATTTCATTCACAGGTTTATATACCGAAGGTTGAAGGTATCTTTGGACGAAGCTTACATTCATCTTTTTATATGCATTCTCTAGGTATAAATGCCCAATATACTTTCTCTACCTTTAAATTTATCTGCCATCAGTGTTCCAGTTCATAGCAACTTCATAGAAAGATCTATTTCTAAAAGCATTAAATGAGTTGATCTAAAAAAGTCCAATGGCTAAGTTAAGGTTGATGCTACTTCTCTCATATTTGCATATGAAGTAGACAGATGAGAAAACCGCAAATTCAGTCTTTTTAGCATCTGATTGAAAAAAAAAGTGTTTTTTTTCTTTCGAGGGTGTTAGGTTTATACCAGGTTGGAGTTTGATGGATCTTAATCAAGCACACATTCTGTGGACGGGCAAAATCAAATAGCCCGAAAAACCTAATTTCACTGTCAGTTTCCCTTACTCAATTTGTGAAATTTTTAATTTGCGTTGTCTGTTTTATCTGAATTTTACCATGGGTATACAATACTAATTCATTAAACATACAAGTATCATTAAGTTTTTGTGTGGCTGAGAGAGAAAGAGTAGAAATTGTAGTGAGTGTTCAAGAAGTAGATTATGGCTTCATGAATTATTTTCATTGAAACTAAGTTTTCTGGACGGTGGTGAAAATGATGAAAAGCTATAATGGGTTTTAATTTCATTCTATGCAGCCATGGATATTGGTTAGAGCTCCACCCAAAGATTTGATGTTGATCAAGAAGAATGGGCTGCTGTTTGTATTTAAATGGCATCTCGCAATTTCTTGGAAAAAACATTAGTATATGCAGTTGCATATTTAAGTGTATTTGCATTAAAATTGGGAAGTTTTGTTTATATTCAAGGCCATTTTTTTTTTGCTTATAGTTGTGGTCTGAGGGAGTATAAAAGTAGGATAAAGTTTTGTGAGTACAGAAAGCGGGTAGGTAAGTGGGTAGGTGAGAAAAATGGAAAAATAAATAATTAGTGGATAGTTATTGTGAGTATGCCATGTGGAGTTCATTGAATATAGAAGTATTTTTCTTTTTTCTTTTTTTTTTTTGAAGTATAAAATTGGACACCCAAGAGGGAAATTTTGAAGCATAAAATGGGACGGAAGGAGTATGTTCTTAGACATATTTCCCACTGTCTACGTTTATGTACTATCATCAAGCATATATTGTCACCGTGCAACCGGCACGGGTTTAAGTACTACTCCCTCCGTCCTATTTATAGAGGCCATAATTTTTGACACAAACACACCTCTTGAAGCTTTGATCATTTAGATCTTATTTCTTGAGATACACCGGTTTAGTCTAGGATTTGCTCTTCATAAAAAAGATTTTGATTTGAGTTTTGATTCATTGTAATTTTGTAAAAGCTCCCCATATCAATATAAATCTCATAGTTAGAAAATCCAAGACTAACTTTCGTGGTAGAGGACGTATATCTTTCATCGATCGAACCTCTCTAAATAGCTTTGTCATTGTTTTTGCTGGTTATTTCCTGCTTACTTTATTTCTGAATTATTGCTTTGTTTGATTTTATCAGATTGATATTTTTGTTGTTGTGTTTGTTACTGCTTATTGCCTTAGCACAATTTTATCCAACTCTTTAGCCAAACTTAGCGCGTGCATATTTAGTCTCTACGCAGTATACCCTGTGCAGTAGCTGCTTTAATTTCCGCTGTTCTTTTCACTCTCTCTCTCTGCGCACTCTACTTAGCTTATTTGAGAACTGTGTGCATAAGCCATTGATTTGCAAAAGGGTAAGAAAAAGAATTTTAAAACAACTATTCACCCCCCCCTCTAGCTATTTTTCATACCCTTATTCCCCCTTTGAGAACAACACCAACCTTACCACTCTATCCTCACCCACCAACCTTCCCACCACCACCAAACAGGCTCTTTCCCACCTACATTGGCGTGCAGCCATGCTCAAAGAATACGATGCCTTCACCATAACAACACCTGGTCTCTAGTTCCTCCAAGCCCATCTCAAAACATTGTTGGGTGCAAATGCGTTATTCATATTAAATACAACCCTGATAATACTATCCAAAAATATAAAACCCGCCTTGTTACCAAAGGCTTTCACCAACATCACGGGGTCGATTACTCTGAAACCTTCAGCCCTGTTGTCAAGCCTGTCACTGTTCGTCTCCTTCTCTCTCTTGCCGTGAGCCACAACTGGCCTCTTCGCCAACTTGATGTGAATAATGCCTTTCTTCAAGGTACCCTCCAAGAAACTGTCTTTATGGCACAACCTCCTGGTTTTGTCGACCCATCCAAACCTTCCTCTGTTTTCGGCTGTCCAAAGACATTTATGGTCTTAAACAGCCCCCAAGGGCTTGGTTTACTAAGCTCCAAACCTACCTCATCTCCTATGGCTTTCTACCCTCTAAAGCTGATCCCTCTCTCTCTATCTACACAAAATCAACCCACCCTCTCTACCACCGTGTGTATGTAGATGACATTATTGTCACCGGTCCTTCTACACCATCCTCTCATCCTTTATACAAACCCTCGCCTCTTGTTTTTCCTTAAATGATCTTGATCCATTGTCTTACTTTTTGGGTGTTGAAGTTACACCTAACAACCATGGCCTTCTCCTCTCACAATCCAAATATTCTCATGATCTTCTGACCAAATATAATATGATCCACTCCAAACCCGCTCCTACAACAATGGACTCCAACCTCACTCTTACAAACTGTCCCACTGACCCCATCCATCAGGCTACAGAATATCATGCCATTGTTGGTAGTCTCTAATACCTCTGCATAACTCGTCCTGATGTTGCATTCTCTGTAAACAAGCTTGCTCAGTACATGCAAGATCCCACCTCTTTTCACTGGACTGCCCTCAAGCGTGTCCTACATTATCTTCATGGTATATCTCACTTGGGTATTCAACTCTTCAAAAATACCCCCTCACTCTTCACTCATTCTGTGACGCAAATCGGGTTGGAGATAAGGATGATTTTGTTTTTACTACTGGTTTCTTAGTCTACCTTGGCAAAAACCCAAATGTCTGGTCCTCTAGGAAGCAACGGGCTCTCTCACGATCTTCCACAGAGGCCGAATTCCGATCTATTGCTGATGCCACTGCCAAAATTATATGGGTTCGTAACCTTTTATCAAAGCTTGGCATAAGACCCTCTCTTATGAAACATCTTGCACTCTCATTCCACTTTGTTCGTGAACATGTTCAAAATGGCTCTTTACAGGTTCAACACATTTCTGGGTCAGATCAACTACTGCAGGTGTTACCACACCTCGAATCACATCATAGAAGCCGTCCACAGAAGCTTCCAGAACATAAACATTTCGTGCTTACCACTCTTGGTTGAGATTGTACATATCTTTTATTCATTATAGTTGATTGTATTTATCTTAGGCAATTATTGAATTTATCTTGAGTAGCAAGTATTTGTATTTAGGTAGGAGATCTTTCCTAGTTTATCTTGTACTATATAAACTCATCATTGTGAAGAAACAAATTACGTTTTCCATAATCTTATATTGCATTGTTCGGTAATTTTTCCAAATGTACTCCTAAAACGATATGTATTGGACTTTACCCTAAAAAAATGGGAAAATTACACTTTAGTTACCTGAGTTTGTCATCGTGCTTCAATTGGTTATCTAATTTGTGTTCGTTACAATTTGGTTGCTGAATGTGTCTTTTTGTTGTAATCAAGTGTAATTTCGGTTAGTCCGTGAAAAAACTAACCAAAATGGATGAAAAACTCAACAAGATTCTTTCAATATTGCAATGATCAGCCCTACAGTTTAACTAATTTACATTCATATCTTTTGACTTATTTCCCTTAAAGCTAAGGTAAAAATTACATTAACTTTTAGGCCACGTTTGGCATACGAGCATTTAAGGGTAGGAATTGGTATTTCATTCCCAGAATATGTTTATGTTTATTTGGCTACTAATTTTAAGGAGGTAAGGGAAAGGGTATTTGTTTCCTACGGGTATCAAATACCCTTTATTTATGGCAATCTGAATCCCACGATTTAAGGTGGGTTCGGATATCCATTCCCAAGTAATCGACGATGAGAATATTTACGACGCTCAAAATATTACGCCAACTCGTTTGTTCATCCCAACAAATATCTCTTTTGTCTGCTCTCCGTATGCTCTTTCTTTCTCTCCACTAACTCCAGATTTTTATGAAGCAGGAAAAAAATAATTTAATTTTGAAGAATACTCTTATTACGTCTATCGAATCGTTGTGTATAGAGTAAATTAAGAAAAAGGTTAGTAATCTCCTTCCTTATAAGAGAACTTTGTTTTCCTGAAATTTATTATCATAAGTGTGTGAATTCCATCGTTATAGAACATGTACACAATAGGGTCCATCTGCACAACATCTATTCATCTCATTCTTATAGTATCCCTTACAATGAGATCACAAATATGAAATTTCGGGCACTTCATTCCATATCAGGCCACACTTATATTTCTGTTAGAGTTTTAGATTACATGTCAAACTATTGATTGACTGCATACATTTATGAGATTGCTTCCATGAGCATGGGTAGGTTATTTGACTTTTCATGCTTCCATTAGCATGCATCAAGTTTCAATAATCTTGAATTATATATGAGTCTGGAAGCTTACTGGTTGGCCTAAATATTTCCTCTTTTTTTTTCAGTGACCATTCTTTGATTTTCTTTTGCTTTCTAGATATTTAATAGATAGTATAATTTCAGTATTGTTTCATGAGTTTGGCTAGAAACAAATTTGACACTTTATCAACTATTAATTTGATTGTTTTGTAATCTATTACTTATTCTCATTTTTAATTGATTATCGAATTTGGGTGTAATTTTTTGATGAAGATTTTAAAGCTATAGAACATAATGAACATGTTTTAATAAGATTCGATGCATTTTAATTTAGAGAAAAAAATCAACTATTACATTATATTGTTAATAGGAAAAAATAAAAAACATTACCCATTCGATAGCCATGTAAACCAAACATATGATTGGTAATCTAATATCCATTTATTAATTTAGACAAAAGCACATCCCAAACATGGGAGTGGGAATCTCATTCCGAAGTTTGAGACACCTAGATATTCCATACCCTTTCCAACACACCCATTCCCGTGCGCCAAACGAGGCCTTAGAATGTATAAGGGTAGAAAATGTTTTTTTTTTTGAAGGATAAGGGTAGATGTAGGGACCGTGACCACCACCACCACTTTCCCACATTAGTATGATATTGTCCGCTTTGGGCCCAGTCCGCACGGATTTGTTTTTGGGAACTTTCCAAAAGGCCTCATACTAATGAAGTGGGTGGGTGCTATTATATACCTTGCAATTGTTTCCTCAATTGCCGATGTGGGACTTTGGGTTGCACCCCAACAATCCTCCCCTCAAACCAAGGACCATATCCAGCGAAAGCTTGTACCAACCGACCCCTCAAACCAAGGACCATATCCAGCGAAAGCTTGTACCATCCGGCCCGCGGAACACCACCGCCTTCGATTGCAAGACTCCATTCACAATGTCACACAAGGGGAACCCCACCAATATAAAGCACACACACGCGGTCCACCCGGTCAGGAACATCCGAACCAGGCTCTGATACCACTTGTTGGGACCGTGACCACCACCACCACTTTCCCACATTAGTATGATATTGTCCGCTTTGGGCCCAGCCCACACAGATTTGTTTTTGGGAACTTCCCAAAATGCCTCATACTAATGAAGTGGGTGGGTGCTATTATATACCTTGCAATTGTTTCCTCAATTGCCGATGTGGGACTTTGGGTTGCACCCTATTCTCCACCTTGACGATCAATTACCGAAAAGCTAGTAAACCAAGAGAACATATCTAATGATGTGGGATTTGTTTTTGGGACCTTCCTAAAACCGCCTCCGTTATAGTCATAACATACCTAATAAAACCATCATTGTTCTTGCCATACACAATGCACACACAAGCATTTGAATACGGAACCCGTGACACATCATCTTAAGACTTGGGACTATCTAAAGAAGATAACCATTTCACCTGGTAAGCATCATTGATATCTATCGCAGCCACAAGAATGCCATCGACATAAACAAGATAACTTAATGTGCCATCACTACAAACCATCAAGTAAACACAACAATCATATTCACTTCTAGCATAACCATGGGTAACAATAAAAGTGTCGAACCTTTTATACCACTGTCGAGTTGACTGCTCCAAATCATACAAGGACCTCTCTAACAGGCAAACATGATCCTTACCCTCGACAACAAACCCTTTAGGCCGGCGCATGTAGATCTCCACCTCAAACTCTAGATCCCGCATCGCCACAATGCTCAACAAGTTGTGAATAGATAAGTGTCTAACAACCGGTGAAACAAAATCATTGTAGTCTACCCCAAACATTGGAGTACCATCTCTGAACTTGTAGATCCACTTGTGACTGACTAACACCTTCTTTGGTGGTGATCTAACAAATTCCCATGTCTGAATTTTAATAAGAGATACCATCTCTTCTTTCACAACGACCGACAACATAGCAGATTTATCACACGATATAACTTCATTGAAAGAAATTAATTTATGCATACTTACTGTTTTCGCAGCGGACAATGCATAAGTCACCATATCCTCCAAACCATATCGAACTCTACCAAAAACAATGGTAGTCTCCACCTGCTTGTTGGTGTCCTCCTCTTGAACTGGAGCATCAATTGGAGTCGCTTCATCAGACACATCATTAACATCTAAGTCAAGTTCCACCATATCTTTTTCGTCTCCGACTAACTCCACCTGTTTATATATTCGTTCTGCAGAACACTTTTTCCCACGGAGAAGTAGAGCAACATCTCTACATGTCAGGAACTTAGATGCCACCGGATTCCATGACCGGAATCCCTTCACTCCAGTAGTATACCCAACAAAGGAACATCTTTTGTCCCTTGGATCCAATTTGTTGTTCACACAAGCATACAAGGGACACCAAAAAATACACAATCTTGAGTAATCTCCTAGAGAGCCTGACCACATCTCCACTCACTACAACAAAAGTGACTTTTCCCGGCACTTTAAAAAGTGCCGGAAATTGAAAAAAAGTGCCGGAAAAGCTATTCCCGGCACTTTTTCCGGCACTTTTAAAAGTGCCGGAAAAAGTGGTGTCGGCAATACTTACCGGCACTTTTCAGAAGGGAAAAATTTCCCAAAAGTCCTCTAAACAAAACAAATTTCCTAAAAAGTACAGGTATTTTTCTTTATTTCTCTCGGGTCCACTAGTTGGATCATTTATTTGTCTTAGGTCCCTGGTGTTATTAATGAAATATTGTAATTCCTGTTCTACCCTCAGCTCTAACCCTAAAGGGCGCCTGACGTCACTCCTTCCTCATTCTCAAACAACGGTTATAGAGCCCAGATCTCCATTTTCACTTGCGTTTTCTTCTTCCTCACATTCCTACGCTTCAACATTGCAGTCGAATAGCAGGTTTTGTTGACAATTTGCTTTGTGAGATTTTGTTTCCATAACCATTTTCTTTTCTATTTCTCTTGTTTGTTAATTGAATTGTTTATGATTTGTAATGTTGCTTTTGTTCCCTAACTGCAATGGAACAAAAATAATCCCAGATTTTGTTTCATATTTACATTTTTTTCTGTATTTTCTCTGTTTACAATTGAGATCTTGAGTAATTAGGAAGAAAATAATGGTGTTTACTGTGAACCCTCAGTTAATGCACACCAAGTGTTTGTGTTTTTGTCTAGAACTTAGTGTTTACTTTAATTTTGAATTTGGTTTTATTGTTTCCATTATGTAGGTTCATGGATTCAGTTGTTATGTTTTTGTTGAAGTTTGGGGATCAAACTGCAGTTGGGAGGCTAAGTCAATTTGATGGTTTTCAGTCATTTGTTGAGTATGCATGTAGTAGGTGGCATTTACCAACCAAAGATAACATATCATTTTCTTATTGTCTAGTTGGAAATCCACGGTGTGTTTTGGAGAATAATGATGACTTCTTGAACATGTCTATTATGGTTCGACGTGCTGGGATAGATTGTATTGAGATTGAAATGAATGAATCATATGTTGGCGAATCTTCCACATCTACTGTTTGTGGTCCTAGTGTACAACCTGATGTTGATAATACTATTGTCACTAGACATGATGAGATTGTTACATTTTTTCGTCATCCAGAAAAGGAATTGTTGAGTGCAAAGTGGGTTAATGAAATCCAAGGCGTTGGGCAGTTTTTTGAAGGGGGGTTAATGAGTTTCGCATTGCCTTGTGTAAATTTGCCACTCAAATTGGATTTGATTTTGACTATGTCAAAAATGATAAACAACGTGTCACTGCCCAATGTAGGCATAAAGAGACTAAAGGATGTCCATGGAAGATACACGCGTCGATTGAAAAATCCAATGGCTAC
Source organism: Campanula takesimana (assembly GCA_026119855.1). Classification (NCBI taxonomy): domain Eukaryota; kingdom Viridiplantae; phylum Streptophyta; class Magnoliopsida; order Asterales; family Campanulaceae; genus Campanula; species Campanula takesimana. The sequence goes on along the minus strand of JAOWBW010000115.1, from coordinate 632,368 downwards.
GCATATATAAAGAAGTTCACTGGAGAGCACACATGTGCTGATGTTTGTAGAGGTTCTATGGGTAAAAGAATTTCTTCAGATCTTATTTCAATGATTATAATAGATATTGTTCGTGGTAACTCATCGATTAGTCCAACTGAAATTGTTTCCATGATTAAGAGAGATTATGGTTTGGATATCAAATACAATGTTGCTTGGAGAGGTGTGGAGAAAGCAAAGGAAACTATATTTGGTGATTCAACTTTGTCGTTCAATCATCTTCGACGATATTTTGAAAAATTGAAATCTTTAGATTCAAGCAGTATAGTGGTTCTAGATTATGATACAGAAGATGGCCATTTCAACAGGTGTTATGTTTCCTTTGGGGCATGTGCAAAAGGATTTGAGTTTTGTCGTCCATTGATTTTTCTTGATGGGACATTCTTACATGGGAAGTACAAAGGTATTTTGTTATCGGCAACTGCAAAAGATGGAAACAATGGTATGCTTTTATATTTTAAAGAAAGTTCTTCGTTTTTAAGTGTTTTTTATCAAATTTAATTGTTTTGAGATTCATATCTCAGAGCATTGTTATCACATAGGCCTGGTACCATACATATTTGCTGGATATTATTCTTATTTATTGCATGAACTAACATAGTTTCGTTGTTCATTCTTCTTAGGTCTTTTTCCTATTGCTTTTGCCATTGTTGGATCTGAGAATATAGACAACTGGACTTGGTTTATTGAACAACTTCGGCCTACTATTGCTGGAAGACAAATAACTTTTGTCTCTGATCGTCACCCAGGCATCATTTCTGCGGTGAAGGATAAAATGCCCTTTTCATACCACTCTTTTTGTATGGTCCATATGAAGAATAACCTTAAAGTGAAAATGAGTGGCTATGGCAAGGAAACAAAGAAAAATATATTATTCAACTTTGGACAATGTGCTGCAGCTCCAACAGAGGAACTATTCCAGTATTATTATGCTAAAATATTGGAAGAAGGGAGTAACAAGGTCCATGAGTTTTTAGATAACCTTCCTACTGCCAACTATGCTAATGTGTACTTCAAAGGTCAGAGATATGGAGAGATGACATCTAACGCAGCAGAATCTTTTAATGCGCAAATTAAAGATGCTCGTGGCCTGCCAATTACAGAATTGATCGACAATATTAGGCTGAAGTTAATGAACCAAATGTCCAAGCGCAGGCATGAATCATTGAGTTGGACATCAGTGTTGTGTCCTATAATGGAGAAGAGGTACAAGGAAAATTTTGACAATTCTAGAACATGGCATATATCTTCATCATCTGATCATATTTTTGAAGTCCACTCCATTCCATCTATGTCTGTCAACATTTTGGAGTGTACTTGCTCATGCGGGAAATGGCAGTTTGAGGGTTTTCCATGTTTACATGTTGTTGCTGTTTTGTTCAAGACAAAAGATAACCCCTTGGATTTTGTGCAGCCATATTTTCATACTGACTACTACCAGAAGTCTTATTCTTTGCCAATTCCTTCAGTGATTACATTTGGCGAGCCACCAAATATTGAAGATGAAGGAACCTTTATACTCCCTCCAATTACAAAATGTGCACCTGGCAGGCCAAAGATAAAGCGTATCCCATCAAGAGGCGAATATGTGACAAGAAAGATGAAGTGTGGACGTTGTGGACGAGTAGGAACTCATAACAAAAAAACATGTCAAGAAACACTGTAGTAGTTTTATTTGATTAAGTATGAAAAACCATTTTTTAGATTTTTAAGACAAGTGATTTTATTGTGAAGTTGAACTTCTGCTATTACATACACATTATTGGAATTTATTCTATTTGTGTTGGATATAGATGTAGTTGGTTTTATAAGTAATTTTTTTTTGATTTTTGTTGTTTATGATTTTTCACTCCTTTTTAATACTCATTCTTGATAAAAAAAAAATATCTTTATTCACAAACTAAATGTCCGAGAGTCATGTATCAGACATGAATCATATGTTTAATGATATGTTGATATATTTTTATATAAAAAAGACATGTCTCAGACTCTTTGTTTTTCTGAGGCACATGTCTCAAATATTTCTGTTTTGTTTTGAGGCACATGTCTCAGACACTTTGTTTGATCTGAGACATGTGACATTGATCTTAGTGTTTTTATAGGTCTATGACATGGCTCTCAGTCTTTTTATTTTTATAGGCCTGTGACGTGGCTCTCACTATTTTCATAGGTCTCTAACATGGCTATTTGTGCTTTTATATGTTTGAGACAAGTTTCTCAGTTTTTTTTATAGGTCTGAGACATGTCTCTTAGTGTTTTTATAGGTCTGTGACATGTCTCTATGTTTTTATAGGTCTGAGACATGTCACCCAGTGTTTTTATAGGTCAGCGACATGTCTCTATGTTTTTATAGGTCTGTGATATGTCTCTCAGTGTTTTTATAGGTCTGCGACATGACTGTCGTTGTTTTTATAGGTCTGAGATACGTCTCTCAGTGTTTTATAGGTATGTGACATGTCTCTCAGTGTTTTTATAGGTATGCGACATCTCTCAGTATTTTTGTAGGTTTGAGATACGTCTCTCACTGTTTGTATAGGTCTGTGACATGTCACTCAGTGTTTTTATAGGTATGCGACATGTCTCTCAGTATTTTTATAGGTTTGAGATACGTCTCTCACTATTTTTATAGGTCTGTGACATGTCACTCAGTGTTTTTATGACATGTCTCTCAGTGTTTTTATGACACATCTCTCAGTGTTTTTAAAGGTCTGCGACACGTCTCTCAGTCTTTTTAATAGGCATGTGACTTGTGTCTCAGTGTTTTTATAGGTCTGCAACATGGCTCTCAGTATTTTATTGGTCTGCGACATGGCTCTCAGTGTTTTTATTAGGGGTGGAAATGGTTCAGTTTAGCTTTGTTTGGGTAATTTAGAAGCCAAACTGGTATACATCGGTTTGGAGAAATCTCAAACCGAGCTGAACCACAAAATAGTCCAAGCCAAGCTGAGCTAAAACATCACGGTTCGGCTCGGCTCGGTTTGAACCACGGTCTGATTTTACGGTTTAAACCGTGGCTTAAGGGATGAAACTTACCTTTAATCGCCGAAAAATTGAAAGGTCGAGCTAGGGTTTCAATTAGCATATGTCTTTGTTTTTTATGAGACACATGTCTTGGAAATGATTTTAGTAATTATGGTTTAAGGGTTTTGAGTTCTCATGGTTAATGAAGATTAGGGTTTAAAGGTTTAAGGTATAAGAGATTAAGGTTTAGGGTTTAGGTTTTAGGGGTTGAGGTGTTCAATTTTTAGGGTTTAGGGTTTATGGTTTAGGGTTTAGGAGTTGAGGTGTTCAATTTTTAGGGTTTAAGGTTTAGGGCTCACAGTTTAGGATGAACAGTTTAGAATTTAGGGTTTACGGTTCATGGTATAGGGTTTATGGTTTATGACTTTTATTGATTACAACTTAAGGGTTTTGAGTTTTTAAGGTTTAAAATACACAATAAACGATTTAGGATTTACCATTTAAAATTTAGGGTTTAGGATTCATGGTATAGGGTTTATGGTTTTGGGGAAGTTTAGTTTTTTGATTCTTGGGTACGACGATATCAAATGGGGCCATCTAGAGTGAAATACTCCACCACTCCACCACTTGACCTAGTAGCACGACGCTCGGATTGTTTGTTCTAGATCTTTGGTCTCATTCCACAATGACCATCTTACAAGTTGCTTTCCACAATACTCAACAAACAACAACATAGTTCCCATACGCACCAATCCCAACTGAGACTGCCACACCAATCCCCGCACAATAGTTGCATGCCTGTGTAAATAAGCTAACACAAATATTCCAAATAGTATTCTAACCCATGACCTTCCCTGACACTAACCAAAAATACATCAGAACCAAGTTACTAATATGAAGTTATAAAACAGTATGACAATGAAATAACTAACAGAATTTTAACATTGAACAAACAACAAATAGTATCAAGGTTTAATTGTTTCTTCTAAAATATGCTATTCCGGACTTGAGATTAAAAAAGTTACTTTTCCTTCCCTGACACTAGAAAACATACACAATTCAATTACATAATTGGTGTTACATTATCCTTATCATCCAGAAAATCATGAAACATTTTAGCTCTAAACAGGTGAGGAGCATCATTTTCGTAACTTGTGCTGACTTCATTTCTTTCATATACGTCTACAGATTCCATCAAAACAAATATTCCACAATCTAAACTGCCACATCTTTGTTGTGGTGCTGTTTTTACTTCTGTGAATACTTCCGGGATTAGCTCCCAATTTGGCAAGTCTTTTGGCTTAGATGACTTCATTATGCGCCTGACATGATTGAACTGAAATAATACAAATTTTGTCAATAATTAAATGTGTGTTTAAATAAAAAAACAGATCAATTATATTTGTTATGTACTTACCACAAGTCTTGCATCTGGTGCATACTTATCCTTCCCTTTTCTTTCCCTCAAGGAATTGTAGTAAAGAAATTCTCCTGTCTCTGCATCGAGAACAAGGAGAGTCCAGTGCTCATGAGTACGATTGCCTGATGTTGTGTGAATAGGCATCAAAATGAACCTTTTGGAAGCAGCCAAATGTTCTTTAAACACTTTATCCACTAAAATATCCACAAGATTCTTTTTCTTCCATTTAAGGTATGACTAAAAAAAAAGTTAAAAAAAATTGTTAGAATAATTATCTCAAAATAAACAAACCAACCCAAACTTACATACTCATTATGGGTCTGAGACATGAGGAACATGCATGGTCTGAGACATGAGTAACAGGCCAGTTAATAAAAACACAACATTACTTACAGATGCACACGCAGTGATTATTCCAACAGATGAATTCTGTGAACCAGTTTTGGGTGGATCTTTCTCATATTTTCTTCTCATTATATCCAAATATCCATCCAATATCTGCCAAGATAGTTCAAATTGATTACAAATACCCAGATATAACTTCAGAGTTAATGGAGACTATGTCAAGATAGTTTTTATTGAAGTATCACACACCAATCAGTTTTTGCTTTGCAACAAAAAGTAATGTCTGAGATATAAATCACAGACTATTTTAAGGGTCTAAGACATGTCTCTCAGACCCTTAATGGTTTTGTTAATGTGTTTCGAAAATTGTTGAAAAAAAAAATTAATCATCAAAGCATTAAATTATGATACCGATTCTGATGTCATAGAGTCATGTGCTAACTCCCACATATCTAAGAGAGAAACTAATGAGTTCCCTGCTCGCCATAACGTACCGCTGCAAGGAAATGTAAGTCATTATGAAGAAATCATATAATAATTATAAAATAAGATAATGTTGAAGTTATTTAATTTTTACTTACCTCCTGCCAAGAAACTTCTCATATTGCTTGTATATATCTCTATCACCCTCTTCAATTGCCAATGTTGTTTTGCTGAATTTAGCTTTGAAAGGTGGCAAGGGTTTTACAACCATTTTCCGAGTATTGTCCTCTTCCTCACCAACATCAATAACCTTTTCACATTTTCCAGCATTTTTATCATTTTTCTCTTTTCCATCTTTTTTCTCTTTTCTAGTCTTCTTCTGTTGTTTTGTTTCGACCAAAAAGTCTGCATAATCTTTTTTCTTCCTCTCTGGATCTCTATCAATGACCCTTTTCGCAAGTGAACTTGGTGATATTTGTTTCTTCTTTATTCTTTTTTTTTCCCTTCTTCTTTATCTTCATTGTTCTCTTGTTTCTGTACTCCATCATTTCCTTTTTTATGCACTTCTTCATGTACATTTTTCAGATTCCAAATCTCTTTCTTCAATGCTGCATTTTCTTCTTCAAGCTTCTTTTCTTTCCTTGCATTGGCCATCTTCAAAATCTCTACTTCTTTCTTTTTCTGTCCAAGTTTCTTTTCAATATACTGAATAGTTTTATGAGCATTTGCTGCATCTACTTCAGATGCGAATGAAACTTCTCCACTATCTATCATTAACTGCTCATTTTTCTTCAATTGACTCTCCAACTCAGCAATCGTAACGACCATAGAGTCACATTCTTCTATTAACAACTCAGCTTCACCCAATTTCGTCTCACTATCACTCAACTTCATTTTCAACTCATTAATCTCAGCAATCAAAACCTCATTTTCTCTTCTCAATTGTTCTAGACCAATCAACTTCTTCTCATTATCACTCAACTTCATTTTCAGTTCATTAATTTCAACAATCAAAACCTCATTTTCTTCCATCAATTGTTCAAGACGACTCAACTTCTTCTCATTATCACACAACTTCATATTCAGATCATCCTTTTCTCTTTTCAGGTCATTAATCTCAGCAATCATCAAATTTTTTTCTACCATGAGCTTATCAAAAGTTGTTCTTCCTACTTCTTTATTGTAATTCACTCCATCAAACTGATCATTTTTTTCCTCCTCTTCCTCGACTAATACTTTTGTTAATGAGTCAAACTCAGAACTGTTATTGTTGCAATGTGGTGAGTAGTTGAACTCAATGTGCTCACGTTCAATCTCATCATTATTTTCTTCATTTTTATCATTTGAAGCTTCATTCTCTTTGAAAAACACAAAATCTTCAAACATAGTCTTCTCTTCATCATTTAAATCCAGCTCTCCTATAATAACCTATTCAAAAATTTATAAATATTAATAGCACTTTAACTAAAAGCTTAAAAATTGAAAATTAGAGTTTGAAAGGTCTGAGATTCATATATCAGACTTTTTTAAGTGTCTGAGAGTCATGTCTCATAACACTTAAGTATCGTAGAGTAACATATGATAGTTTTCAAAAGTTTTAGACTCATATCAAACTTTTTTTAAGTGTTTAGAATCAATAACCAACATGTACATATAAAATGTAAGTATGATTTAGAAACTAACCTGACTTTCTTCCAATGGGTCAATTTTTTCAACCTTGAAGTTATCTTGTCTCTTTTGCAAATTCCATTTCATGAACCTAGGTAAAAGTTGCCTATCTGGTTCCATAATTGTCGTATGCTCACTAAACCAATACTGTATAACAAAATGATCATCCAAATGTTAGTAATAATGTAGTTATAATAAATGATCAAAAAAATAAAAGACAAGTATTAAATTATACTTACACTCAACAATGAGACGCATCCCGTAACTTTTAGTGGACTATCATGTAGTTCCTTCACAGAATGCATTAGGTAGTCACGTATGGCTTATGCCCAGTTATAACTTTTCATCTGGTCAATGTCATCCACATAATGTATGTAGGAAGCAGGAATATGTGATCCTTTTGTTGTAAAAAATAGTGTTGCTGACACAAACACAGTCAATAGTCTCACGACATCCTCGACATCCTCATCTTTTTCACTCTCACAAATACTTTTCAAGACATCTTTGATTTTGATTATTTTGACTTTTGTTGGGCAAGTTGAAAATCGCCTTTTGATCAATCCATATGACTTCGCTTCAAATTTCTTCCTTAAATCCAACTCATTTGACCCACAATTAATTCCAAAAATTATTGCAACATCCTTTGCTGTGACAGATAAATTCACTTTTCCTAGTTTGAAGTTTTCCTCTTCAATGTTGTAACATCTTATAATTTCTGAAATCATAAAATCCAATTTGATCTGCTTGGTTTCAAGGTTATTGTGAAGGGAGTTGAACATATTGTAAAACGGAGATTTCTTCAACTTTTCCAAATGAATTGTTTTCAATTTTAATTCCATGATCATTTTAAACACTGATTGAACGTTTGATCGGTAACCAAAAGTCTTTCTCACCCTTTTTCTCAAACCTTTAGGACTTTTTCCTTTTTTTGGAATAGCTTGTTTTGTTGATTTACCTCCCATTTTTGATTTCTTCACCTTTGAAGGACTTTTAGACTCGGCACTGCCCTTGTCAGAACTATTCTCAAATGAAGGACTTTGAACTTGTTTTGATCCAGTTGACCCCCTAGTAGGATAGGTCCGCTTTTCAACTTTGTTCTCTCCGATCTAATAACAAATAAAATAATATCAGGTCTCAACACATACGAATCTTTAGTATGATAGATGACTTTCAATCAGTTATTAGGACCTTAATAGTACTATTTAGTCTGATACACATGCCACAAATCTAAGATTCAAGTAAGAGTCGTGACTCACACTTCCAATACTCAGTTACCATCACTTTTAATAGCAATATTTTAGGTATGATAGCTGTGCCACGGTCTTAAGATTCAAGTCAGAGTCATGACTCTCACACTTGCCATGATCGGTTAACAGGACTTTTAATCGCAATATTTTGAGTACGATACATGTGCCACAACTCTAAGATTCAAGTCAGAGTCATGACTCTCACACTTCCAATACTTAGTTAACATGATTTTTAATGGAAATATTTTATGTACGATACATGTGACACAGCCCCTATGATTCTAGTAAGAGTCATAACTCTCATACTTTCAATGCTCGGTTAACATGGGCTTTAATCAAAATATATTTATGTATGATACATGTGACACATCACTATAATTCAAGTCAGATTCATGACTCACACACTTGCCATGATAGGTTAACAGGACTTTTAATCGCAATATTTTGAGTACGATACATGTGCCACAACTCTAAGATTCAAGTCAGAGTCATGACTCTCACACTTCCAATACTTAGTTAACATGATTTTTAATGGAAATATTTTATGTATGATACATGTGACACAGCCCCTATGATTCTAGTAAGAGTCATAACTCTCATACTTTCAATGCTCGGTTAACATGGGATTTAATCAAAATATATTTATGTACGATACATGTGACACAGCCCCTATGATTCTAGTAAGAGTCATAACTCTCATACTTGCCATGATCGGTTAACATGGGCTTTAATCGCAATATTTTGAGTACGATACATGTGCCACAACTCTATGATTCAAGTCAGAGTCATGACTCTCACACTTCCAATACTTAGTTAACATGATTTTTAATGGAAATATTTTATGTATGATACATGTGACACAGCCCCCATGATTCTAGTAAGAGTCATAACTCTCATACTTTCAATGCTCGGTTAACATGGGCTTTAATCAAAATATATTTATGTATGATACATGTGACACAGCCCTACAATTCAAGTCAGAGTCATGACTCTCACACTTCCAATGATCGGTTAACATGGGCTTTCTAATAGAAATATATTTTATGTATGATACATGTGACACAGCCCTACAATTCAAGTGAGAGTCATGACTCTCACACTTTAAATGCTCGGTTAACATGGCCTTTTAATAGAAATGTTTTGAGCGCGATACATGTGACACAGCCCTAAGATTCAATTCAGAGTCATGACTCTCACACTTCCAATGCTCGGTTAACATGAGCTTTCTAATAGAAATATATTTTATGTATGATACATGTGACACAGCCCTACAATTCAAGTGAGAGTCATGACTCTCACACTTTAAATGCTCGGTTAACATGGGCTTTTAATAGAAATGTTTTGAGTGCGATACATGTGACACAGCCCTAAGATTCAAGTCAGAGTCATGACTCTCACACTTCCAATACTTAGTTAACAGGACTTTTAATAGAAACATTTTTATGTATGATACATGTGGTACAAGACTACAATTCAAGTCAGAGTCATGACTCACACTTCCAATACTCAGTTAACAGGACTTTTAATAGAAATATTTTTATGCATGATACATGTGACACAATTCTATTTTAATATATATTAAACACTTCCAATACTCAGTTAACAGGACTTGTAATAGAAATATTTTTATGTACGATACATGTGACACAATACTATTTTAATATATATTAAACACAAAAACTCTAATTATAGATCTTTGAAATACCTTTGAATGAGTTTTTGTTGGCCTCTTCCTCTTTCGTGGGCGAGTTTCATTTGATTTGCTATCCTCCTATTCTGAATCAGTGCGCTGTGAATCACTATACTCTGAATCAGTTTTCTTTGATGGAGTCTTTTCTTCATCATCACTAAGCAGAGCTAATTGAAGTCCATTTTTAACTTTATCAAAGTCCATGGAAGATGGACTATCCTCATCTCTTAGCATAGTGTCTTTCAATTTAGTTTTCCTCCTCTTAGCCACATGTTTGATCGTCATCTAAAAACATATAAAACTAACTATTTAGTTATCAGACCTATAAAATGAAGTTACATGTCTCAGACACAAAATGTTTGAAGGTACATGTCTCAGACACAGAATTTTTGTTGATACACCATATATTTTGAAGTATCAGACACTTCAAACCAATCAAATTAACTAGAAAATTTTCACTAAAGCATACAAACGAGTAGTTCAGAAACTAAAAATTAACTTCAAATCTACTAATAATACTCGATTTCAGCAGAAATTGGAGCGATTTTGGGGGTTTCTTCGATTATGTTTGTGTGTGCCCTAGAGAGAGTGAATTCAACAATTTATACATAAGATAGTATGAATCTAACCCTAATATATTCGATTACCTTCGATTGAAGAAGAAATTCAGTGGAATTTTTGAGTTCCTTCGACTATGCGTGCGCCCTAGAGAGAGAGAGAGAGGGGTTCTGGCCGATCGAAGAGAGAGAATGAAATTTGTGGAATGAATCGTAACTCCACCAAACCCGCTACTTTAGCCCTTATAAACGAGGGTATTAAGGTCCAAAAATTGTTCCTGGGCTTTTGAGAAATAAAAAAAATCTGAAGTCCTTATAACTAATAAAAGTTTGTACGGAAGGCTTTTAAGAAAAATTCTCTTTCAGAAGTGCCGGAATTTCCCGGCACTTTTCAAAAAGTGCCGCTAATTTCCGGCACTTTTCAAAAGTGCCGGCATTTTCCGGCACTTTTTAAAGTGCCGCTAATTTAAATAAGAGAATTTTTCTTAAAAGCCCTCCGTACATAAAATTATTTTTGAATTTACCCGGATTCGAACCCACGACCTCTTGCATACAAAGCACACCTTCTACCGCTAGGCTAAATCATTTTTTGTTATAAATTTTCATATACAATTATTTGTTACAAAACAAAAACTTATTTTAGGCCATTTCTATTATTGTAGTCCATGAAAATCTAATATAAGTAAAAAATTAAAGCAAAGTTACATGAAAAATATGATTAAATTTAAAAATTAAATAAAAATTTAAAACAAACATCTTGTTTTTAGCGGCACTTTTGAAAAAGTGCCGCTAAATCCCGGCACTTTTTCAAAAGTGCCGCTAATTCCCGGCACTTTTTCATAAGTGCCGGAAATTCCCGGCACTTTTGAAAAAGTGCCGCTAATTCCCGGCACTTTTTCATAAGTGCCGCTAATTCCCGACACTTTTTTATAAAGTGCCGGAAATTCCCGGCACTTTTGAAAAAGTGCCGCTAATTCCCGACACTTTTCAAAAGTGCCGCTAATTCCCGGCACTTTTTCATAAGTGCCGCTAATTCCCGGCACTTTTTTATAAAGTACCGGAAATTCCCGGCACTTGTTAGAAAGTGCCGGGAATTAACGGCACTTATGAGAAAGTGCCGGGAATTAGCGGCACTTTTTCCAAAAGTGCCGGTAAATAAGTGCCGGAAAAAGCCATTTTTGTTGTAGTGACTAGAGTCTTCATCCCAATACAAGAATTTAGAGAACAATTAGCCCAGTGAGCAGTCATCCTAATCGCCTCCACACAAAATTCTGTACCTAACAATGCATGTGACAACAAATACCAAGCCTTTTCTGTCATCCCATTCAATCAAATGTGACCCAATGTCATGTCCCATGATTGAGTAACCTCCGCCTCAACCATTGACCCCGTTGCAATAGACACATCACCAACAACCGTAGACCCAAGAAGCTTGTACAATGTCCCCACCTTCTTTCCCTTCAATGCCACCAAGTCACCTTTAATAGCCGATAATTTGCCATTCGCAATGGACAAACTATACCCAAGGCTATCCAAGGTGCCTAGAGAAATCAGGTTCTTCATCAATTCTGGAACATACCTGACATTCTGTAATTTCCGCACTACTCCATCAAACATCTTAACCTTAATAGTCCCAATACCAACAACCTTGCATGCAGTATTATTCCCCAACAAAACTACTCCGCCGGCAGCCTTATATGAACAAAACCATGCTCGGTTGGGACTAATATGATAAGAACAACCCGAATCCAAAATCCAACTATCACGAATTTCGGTACCCGAATCACAAGCAGTAAGTGCATCACAGTCACTGTCATCACTAGTGTGTTCAAACACCACTTCAGCTTCACCCTTTGTCTTCGCGGTTGTATTCTCTTGGTCTGGACAAAACCTTCTAATGTGTCCTTTCTCCTTGCAACCATGACATATCACATTCTTATACCATTCACTTGAACCAGATTGACCCTTCCTTGACTTACTGCCGCTTCTAGCTACTAACCCATCACCTTGAGATTCAGTACTTGTTGAGGTCAAGTGCGTCTCAATGACTTCCCGTTGTAGTAGAGCGTTCTTGATCTCTTCCAAAGAGATCTCATCCTTGCCATACAACACTGTCTCTCTAAAGTGCATGTATTCCGGAGGTAGAGAACAAAGCAATTTTACCGCCAATTGCTCATCATCAATCACGACATCGACATTCTTCAAGTCCATGACCAAGCCATCAAACTCATCAAGATGTTTCTCCAAAGACTCACCTGTTTTGAGTTTACACTCCTCGAGTTTCTTCAATAGTAGCAACCTGTTACTAATACTCTTAGTCATGTACAATTGCTCAAGCCTAAGCTAAAGCGCTGCCGCAGTCTTCTCACTCACAACCTCCCTCAATACCTCATCTTTGAGACTCAAGTGTAAGAGAGATAAAGCCTTCTCGTCCATATCATCAAATTGTTCATCCGTCAAGCTTGCCGGTTTCCTTGCCTTCCCAAGCAAAGCCTTGACACAATTTTTACCCACCAAGATTGCTCGCATCTTCACTTGCCATAAACCAAAATTGACCTTGCAGTCAAATTTCTCAATTTCGTACTTCCCTGACATTGTTACCAATAAGCAATACGGATCCACAAACCAGAAGCTCTGATACCAATTGTAAGGATTTTAAGGCCCAAATATAGTTGCTAGATTGATAAAGATGAAAGCACAAAATAACACAATAGCAAGAACGAAACAAAATTGAAAAATAGATGAACACAAGAGATTTTATGTGGTTCACCAACTTGGCTGCGTCCACGGGCGACGGAGAATCAATTCACTAGAATCAAGAAGAGTACAAGGAGAATCAAAGTGAAAACCTTTCACACAATCTCACAATCTCCCACAATAGTGAATAACCTAGCTTTTCTATCAATCTCTCTCTCAAGGATCTATTCAAGGTCACTCAATATGGTCTGGAGGCTTATTTATATTTATACACAAGATATAAACCAAACCCTAGAAGAAAAGAAGTCCAAAACCTGTCCAAAAACTGCTTCCAAATCGATTCAGGATTCCATACCCGACACTGTGGGCGACCGCCCAAACCCGAAGTGGGCGACTGCCCAAGACGTCAGTTTGTTGGACCTCTGAAACAGCAATATGAGCGACCGCCCATAACCCAAGTGGGCGACCGCCCAGACCTCCTGTCTAGTTTTCTTCTCCGTTGCAAGATCAAATCAACCCGAATCGAGAGTCACCCTCAACAGTAGAAAATGTTAATACTATAAACTACTAACCTAAATTATACTGTATACTTTTAAAATAAATATGTACAATGAACCTGAATAAATTTATAAGGCAAAGGGTGTGTTTTTTTTTTTTTTTAAATCATAAGACACCAAATAAAGGAAAAAGAATAAAAAGAAAGAAAAAAAAAACAAAAGGAAAAAAACCCACCCAGATTGATTCTCTTTCTCCTTGACCCCATTCACCCACCGGCCACCACCATCCTTTCCAATTCCCATTCTCCTTCTCAGTTACCAGTTACCACCCTTTCTCAACCACACCCAAATCGAAACGCCCTCATTATTCTTGTACTCTGATATACATCCATCATTACCACTTACTCCCCACCAGAAAACTAAAATCTCTTGACTCTTAATCTATCCAAAACCTAGATCCATGCTCATGGAGATGAATCGGGCATTTCTAGGTGGAGGGAAATGGGGGTAGATTTGAGAGAGATGCATATGATAACGTGAATAATCGCGCTTGATGAAGATGATGGAGTTACATGTAGAAGAATGCTTACGGTGCAACAGCCATATCCAAGGAAAATACGGAGAGAGAGATGGATGGCGAGCAGAAAGAATTAATGGAGATTCAATCGATTTGTGTGGGTGTGTGTATGGTGGGAAGACGATGGTCTTGGGCTAAAGATGATGGTAGTGCAATTGTTTGAATGGAGATGATTGGTGCATGGTGGCGGCAGTGGTGGTTGTAGATGGTGGTGGTGGAACTTGTGGAGGTTGCTCGGTAGATGGCAAACTATTTGAAGAAAGCCTTGAAACCCCAGTTCGCGAACACCATCGTCTGTTCTTCTTACCACCACAATCGTCGGCGAGTCTCGTGTCCCTTTCTCTCTTTATACGTGCCCGTATGATAGTTTTTTAACATTCGTTAAGAGCTAGGGGCGTAGTGAGATAATTTAAATGACAAGGGTGATCATTGCAATTTTGAAAGAATTTTGTTACGTTTTTCATCTATTTTTGTTAGTTTTTTTTTTTTACGGGCTAACCAAAATTACACTTGATTGCAACGAAAAGACATACTCCCTCTGCCCCAGCACAAGTGAGAATTCTTTCCCTTTTGGTTCCTCCCACTAAAAGTGAGACTGCCCAAAATGAAAATGTTTCAACCCCACTCATTCTCTCTCTTTCATTTTCCACCACTCAATTTATTCAACCAACACTACTATTTATCCCACTCATTCTCTCTCTTCATTTTCCACCACTCAATTAATCCAACTAACACTTCTATTTACTCCACTCATTCTCTCTCTTCATTTCTACCACACATTTACTAACTTTTCTTAATTAGTGTGAAAACTCCTTTAGTCCTACTTGTGCTGGGACAGAGGGAATATTCAACAACCAAATTGTAACGAACACAAATTGGATAACCAATTGAAACATAACGACAGTCTCAGGTAACTAAAGTGCAATTTGCCGAAAAAAATACTCTCTCTACCCAACCATAGATGGGACTTATTTTTTCCGTCCGTCCCACCATAATGAGACAACTCAAAATGAAAAAGTTTTAATATTTATTTATTTAACGAGACTCACTTTTCATACTTGTAACACTCATAACAACAAACCATTTATTATTTCTACCACTCGTTATCTCTCTCACTATACTTTTTATACTTACAAGTTACAACCATTCTTCTACTATTAATATTATCTTATTTTCTCTTAATTTTTGTGTCCAAAAAGTTAGTCTCACTAATAATGAAACAAAAGGATACTATATACTATTGATTACAAATTTTAATATGTGTGCATAAGTTTTTTGTTTTCTTTTTTTTTAAATAACAAGTATTTTTGCTATGAAAGTAGTTATGTTTAAAAAAAACTACTTAAATCTATTTATTTTTTAATTTTCTTTATTTTTTGGTACAATTATTTTTTAATTTTCACGGAAAGCTAAAAATGGACAATTATTTATTTTAGAGAATGAGAGCTGAGTAATTGAAAACCACCGGCGGTCGTGCCGAGCATATGGTTCAAAATTGGCGTCGTCATTCACTTCCACTTCCAAGGAGACGAACTTGTTGCATTTCTTAATAGCAGCATGTGAGAGTAAAATCGGGCCGTTTTAGATCCAATGTCGGTTAATCTTTAACTAATCATTCATAAAAATATACCTGGGTTTCCCTTCTTTTTACCCCCGCCGGCGGCCGGCCCTCCCTCAAGATTCATCAGCCGTCCGTTTGCTGCCGTTGCTCTTACCTATTCCATTTATTATAGTACTATTCGCAAAAAAAATATGATTTTTGCTCGGGCAATTTCACGGATTTCGAGATATAGCTACAGCAGTTGTCGATGCCTATACTCACTTCCATACCAACAGCAAATCCCCCACTTTGGTTCTCCAATTATCTCTAATGAAAAGGTAAACGCCCTCAACAATTTGTGTTTTTTTTTGATGTTTTCATTTCTATGTTTTTCGCTGTACAAATTGAGGTCATGAATGTTTTGCATGCTGTTAGTGTGTTTAATTAATCAGCAGCACTTTCTGAGTGATTGGAGAGTTGGGGTAGTTTCTCTTTGGCATTTTATCAGTAACCTTGCTGTCAATTTCATTTCTGTGGGGGATAAATATGAACATAGGGTGATTTCCGCTGCAGTTGTTATTTTTAGGGACCCAGGAATGTTCTGATTTCTTTGGGCGGTGTCGTGATTTGTTGGAAAACTACTGATTGGGTTTTGTCGATGGAGTTTCCAGTAATGTTAGGTGACACGAGTAATGCATGCCAATTTGACTTGTGGTTGAGTCATTGACAAGTCACATGCCACTGCGGTTGTTGCATATTCGGGATGTGCGTTGGGGATGTCTCCTCTTATTCATTTCACTTATTTGTTCTGACTGTATGGTTGCAGGAGCAGTGTTTGATGTTCAAATTCTTTCATTCATCAAGGTTAAACAATTAAAATCTTTATTAACATGTAGAAAGAAAAAGACGATTGAAATCTTTATTAACAAATGAGAATAGAGAGATCAAACTTCAGTTCTTAATTTCGGAGGTCCTTTAATCTCGGTTAGTAAGTCTTTTGGCTGTTAGTTTTAGATATCAACCTTTAACCAATCCTATCTTTGGAAGATGTTGCAAGCTGCCACTATTTTGATACAGTGTTACAAGGGCTTGGTATAGCTTTGCAGACTTTTCATTCTATGATTTCTTACTGAACGAAAACATTTTTACTTGCAAATGTCCAGAGTTAGTGCTACAAGCCTATATCTCTTTTTTCTGAGCTTAAGTTGTTGGGTTGACCCTCGAAAGAAACCATTCTGTTGATGCACCATGTTGATGCCATTGTTTTTGTCATAAGCTTTTGTCTGATTCATGTTTAAACATTGTTCAATCTTCTGGTCTTTTATACAATTATGTGTTTCTGGTGATTAGTAGGTATTGGGTTGCAGAGTAATTTATACCTGGATTTCAAGTACCTTCAATGGCATTGGACAACAGCTTCAATATCAGACTAGCCCAGTGATCGAGGTTAAGTGTGATCTGCATCTTTTTTTTTTATTCTTCATCCATCGCTTAACCTTTTGCCTTCAATCCCTTTATGTGCTTTTAGTCCTGTTGAATTTTCTGGATTTATTATTATAGATTTTATAGTAATTGAAGCTTAAGTCATCATTGAGAAGGAAACTAGGTCGTGTAATTTGGTTTCTGAAGATCTATGTTTACTAACCTGAATCAGTTAAGTAATCAAGATGAAATGAAGTTTGTCTCCTATTAAATTACTCCCTCCGTCCCAAAATGATCTTCTCATTTGGCATTTCTCATTGTCCCAAAAATTTCTTCACATTTCTAAAACTTAGGCTTAAAATTGCATAAACAAAACATGGCTAGTGAAACAAGTCTTCATATCCTTAAAAAGTTTGAATAGTCAAATGCGAAGATCATTTTGGGACGGAGGGAGTATTATTTTTCTTTTAGTTCATTTTACTTGAAAAAAAGACACAATTGCCTTGAAATATTGTAGGCAAGACAACGCTAAAAAAAAAAAGCTTGACAAACCCATAGTATTCAGGTTTATAAATAGCTTTGTCACCCGTTACTGTCTACCTGATACGCGATATATATATATATATCCTTTCTTTTTGGGGCACTTGCCTAGTTCAGGAAAATCACTTAATAGTTTTAAAAACTCACCTTTTAGGGTTTTGTGGATTTAGTCACTCAACTATTTTTTTTGTTATCCAACATATTGCATCCACGGTCTTTGGCAAGAAAGCCGTTCAATTTTTTTGTTATCTTGTCCTGTGCAATGCATGTGACCGAAATATTAAGTGCAAAATAGGAAATAAAAGCAAACTAAATCAAACTAAATATTAATTGTTCAATGTGTAAAAATACAAAGTGAAAGAGAAACAAATTGAAGAAAAAAAAATCAATTCAATCCGAAGGGTATGCATTTGTAAATTTTGCCTATTAAACCCTGTTTGGACAAATTACGATGCTTTCTGTTGGGATTTCTAGGACTCTTTCCATCCCCCCCCATCCCCCAACAACAAAGCCTTAGTTTCTAGCTCTATACCCTTTCTTATTTGCAGACGAAATGTTTCTCCCACTTTCAAGATCTTGTAATCCTGAATGACCTACCCCAAAAAAACTTTCTTGAAAAGGTGAATCTGATTGTACTGGCAGAGTAGAAGATTCAAGAGACAGTCAAAAAAATGGGTAGAGAGAAGGAGAGAGTTTTTTTGTGATTCGAAACTGCTTTTATACAGGGGACTGCTCTGTTTGGGGATATGTGTTATTACAATCTTGGATTTGGGTTTAGAATAGAAAGTAAAGGTTAGGGGCTAAATCTCTTCAATAAATTAGTGATGTGAGCTTTCTGGTTTGAATCTGATGAGAGTTGGGCAATATGTGGACCATTATTGAAATTTTACGACACATCACATTGGCAACGGTGGTGGGTGGGGATGATGGTGGTGAGCTGGGGTATGGAGTTACAGTGCGGGGCTCAGGTAGGAAGGCCGATGGTGGTCGGTTTGGGTGCGGGAGACGACGATGGTTTGACGGAAAGTGCGTAGGTGGGTTGGGGTTGGGTGCCATCTTTGAGGGAGAAGTGATTAAGCTGACGAGAATGACAGAGTGGAAGAAGGGGAAATAGGTAGGGGAGGGGCTGGAACTGTCTACTTTCAGTTTATGATTTTACAATTTGAACTATCAATATTTCTTTTAATATGTTTGGTTTTATTTTCTTATATTGCCCTTGCAAAAATGTCACTTGCACTGCACATGACTAGTAAACTGAGAATATGGACGACTTTTAAGCAATGACCATGATTGCAACAAAAATTATAGTTTAATGTATTGGATGCAACAAAGATAGTTGAGCGACTAAATCCACAATACCTTAGAGCTGGGTGATTTTTTTGGATTTTTTCTGTACAATTATCTTTTCTAACTAGCTGGGATATAGCTTCAAGAACATCCTTCGGATACCTTTTCTCGTCAATTTTTTCAATTAATCTGTATTGGAAGCAATATGCTTTAGCTTGGATGGAATGTGTTTGATTAAGTAGATATTTTGGTCTTCTGGTGTACTGTTTCTGACATTTCTTTCTGCATTCAGGAGCAAGTGGACCCATTTTCGCTTGTTGCTGATGAACTATCAATTCTTGCTAATAGGTTACGGTCAATGGTAGTTGCTGAGGTATAGGATATCATTTTGACCGTCATATGATTGGCTTGAGTTATTTTCTTCTGTAGATGTATACTTGAAAGAGTTTGGAGTGTCATCTGTTAAAATCTTTGACTAAGTTGACCTCATGCAGGTGCCCAAGCTTGCCTCAGCAGCGGAATATTTTTTTAAGATGGGAGTGGAGGGAAAGAGATTTAGACCTACGGTATATCTTTCACTATCCTTATGGCAGTTTGGGCGGCCATTTTTATGGTTCTCTTATTGTTTCCTTTGACTGCTGCACTTAACATTATATCGGTTTCTTTGTTGAGGGTTGAAATTTTTAGTTTGAATCATACCTAGATTTAAATGTTACTTTAGTTATTGCGTGAGTTTACAGCCCTTGTTTTATAGGAAGACTGTGTATATTACTCTGTGGAGTAGTATTTTGGTAATTTATTACAGCTTATGAGGGGTTGACAATTAGGTTATCAGAAGATATCTGTGTTGCTTGATTATGTTTGTTAGACAAAAAGGCAATTTAAATAAGTTACAAAATCCCATTGAGTATCGCCTTTATGTTTGGCCTTCTTGTATGCTGTAGCTGATTGCTTTCGGATGGATAAAGGCTTACTTGGGTTGAGTATAGAATAATAGTAAAAACTTCAGATTGAGTTAGTTAACCATCAATTTGGGTTCAAGCCTTTGAGTCTGCATTTTTTGCGTTCTATTCCCTCCGTCCCAAAATGATCTTCCCATTTGCCATTATTCATTGTCCCAAAAAGTTCTTCCCATTTCTACGATTTGGGCTTAAAAGTGCATAAACAAAACTGGCTAGTGAAGCAAGTGTTCATATTCTTAAAAAGTTTGAATAGTCAAATGGTAAGATCATTTTAAGACGGAGGGACTATTTGTTTGTGCACATTGAATCACTCAATCACAGATCAACTATTTCTATTTTATGTCTCTATATGTCACTGGGGCTGCTGATAGTGATAGACGCAGCTCTGATTTGTGCAAAATTTTGTCCCTACATACGTTGAACGTCTAGTGGATCACTCTCCTGGATCTTTATTGTAATCATTCGCGACTTTAGGTGCTTATTGAACTTCATTCCCTCTCCGGGACATGAGTGGACTGTTTCAATGTTTGATTGATAGTCATACTGCAGGTTCTACTATTGATGGCAACAGCATTAAATTTACCCATGTCTACACCAGCTTCTGAGAGGGCAGTCAATATGCTATCAACAGACCTAAGGGCTAGACAGCAATCCATTGCGGAGATTACAGAGATGATACATGTCAGTTTTTGTTGCATTTTGTTCCGTACACTCACACACACATACATGAAAATTTCTTCCGGACTGTCATTTTAACTTAAGTCATGATGCTTAATGACAAAGATGATACATGCTTTTTTCTTTTAGCATTTTATTTGATATGGACATATTATTTTAGTACGTGCATCCTGTGGTCAGAAACACTTTTGGGCCAGTTTTCTTGTAGCAATAATGCTTAGAAACATGCATTATCCTGTATCTCCTTATATGCGTAGTTACATGCCTGTAGAGAGCTGTAAATTTGGATGCTATATGCAGATAGTGTCACTAGCGCTACTTTGGTTGCCCTACTGCCTGCATTCTTAAAATACTACACCTACAGTTCCTGTGTGGTGGACATCAGATAAGGCCAAATCATTAATATTTGATTAATAGGAGGTGGGGGTCTTTATAGTTATGGATTTGGAAAACCAGTATGCTCTCCATCTTTGAGGAAGGCTGTATATGGTGATCAGTGACAGGTCGGAAGCTATTGTAATCCCAGGACCTGGGCTTTTAGAGAGAAAAGTCAATTACGTAGGATTTCCATTTTTTTCGCAATCTTAATGATCGAGAATCTGTTGAGGTGAGTGTTCTCAGTTGTCTCACAATCCAGATACTAGAATTTGGGCCCTCGAAGAGTCTGGAAAATATTCTTGTAAATCTTTGATGACATTCTTGATTCAGAGTCCCAATCCTTTTCCTTTCATTTCCTTTCTTTGGAAGTCTAAAACTCCTTTTAACATCAAGGCCTTTATGTGGACTGTCGTGCTTAATAAATTCAATACTAATGATAAATTGCAGTTTCGATTTAAGTGTCTCTCGCCTAATTGGTGTGCAAATTGCAAGGTGTCTGACGAGTCGCACGATCATCTTTTCCTTCATTGTGATGTAGCTCGTTACCTTTGGAATCGGTAATTTGAGATTTCTGGAGAAAATTGGGTGTGCCCTAGCTCGTTAAACACCTTTTTACTTACCCGTTTTAGAGGATTTGGGAAGGACAAGAATGTGAAACAGTTATGGGATTGTGGAGTTTCAGCTATCTTTTGGTGTTTATGGATGAAGATGAATAATAGGATTTTCTGTAATCAACATCTTTCGAAGATTTTGTTGTGGTGCTTCTCTTTGGGCATCTGCTAGTGGAGCTTTTAAGGGTCTGTCTATTTCAGACTCGAAGCGGGACTGGTTATTATTTAGCTCTAGTTTCTTATTTTGTTTTCGCTTTTTCTCTCTTTTTATTTATGTTTTTCATGGACTTCTTGTCCATGCGCTTGTATATTCTTCCTTTTATCTAATATATTTCTTCTCTTATCAAAAAAAAAAAAAAAAATTAAAAAAGAGAGAGAAAAGTCAAAAGTAAGTTTAAAGTTGACCATGCACAAATTGTTTAATTGCATTATGCATAATTTGCAAATTCTATGGATCAAACTCGTCAACATCTTGATTATAGCTCTCACTTTACTAAATTACGATAGGAGAGTTACTCCTGGCATGTCTAGTAAACAAAATATGAATAATTGATATTTGAGCTTTCGTAGAGATGTTAGAGTTACTA
This sequence comes from Campanula takesimana, assembly GCA_026119855.1. Lineage (NCBI taxonomy): Eukaryota > Viridiplantae > Streptophyta > Magnoliopsida > Asterales > Campanulaceae > Campanula > Campanula takesimana. The sequence continues at coordinate 610,242 of JAOWBW010000115.1, read as the reverse complement.
GTTATGTCCTTTGACTACGAGCTGTCACTGGTTGCTGGAACGACTTGGGAAAGGCCAGAACAGTGGTGGAGCCATAAATTTATATAAAGGGGGGGGGGGAGATTATCTTGGATATGAAATATCTTAATCAAATTCAGTGTAAAGGGAGGCAAAGTTTTAATGTAGTGTTATTTTTTTTTTAGTACAAAGAAGGGGGAGGGGGCAAATATTAATTTTAATGGCAAAAAGGTTAACATTATCTAATGCTAAATTTGTGAATTTTAAAAACTAAAGAGGGGTCAATTGCCCCCCCCCTATTCCTTGCTCTGGCTCCGTGTGTGGGCCAGCCATCTTTTCCGATATGAAGAAATTGATGAATTTTTAGTACCTTTTAGAGTAGCGCTCATACTCTCTATTGACTGGTCAAAGCCAGAAAGAGAAGAGTCTGTAGTTGTAGCTCCATCTCATATTTACAGGCAATGAATAGATATTGTACTCAAGCGTTAAAGATTTAACCAATAAATTTAATTTCACATCTTCATTCGGGAAGGTTGATGGCACATAAGACTAGGTGACCCAGATTATGCTTAAGCCAGAACCTCCCAGTTGTGATTTCCTTCCCATTCTTTCTTGAGGTTGGTTTATGTTTTACAATCCTTTTGGAAAAACATATGACTATTTCTTTACAGAGTTTTATGTCTGAAAGGAAGCTAACTTTTTCACGATGTTAGTGCAGTTCACTTTCAATTTGTATTTCTTGGGTACACATAATTGAACTACTGAGAAGTATTGATTACAAAGAAACAAGGTATTCAACAATTCTTCCAAAGTAACTGTAAGCTTTTTCTCTTAGGTCGCTAGCCTTCTACATGATGATGTACTTGATGATGCTGATACAAGGCGTGGAATTGGCTCCTTAAATGCAGTAATGGGAAATAAGGTAATTATATGTTCCTCCTTGATCACGTGCTCATCTCCATCTCACTGTTCCCACCTTTCTTTCTCTTCGTCTCTCCACACACACACACACACACACACACACACGCACACGCACACGCACACTTGCACTTTAAGTATGGATTTTTAATGCAGTACTTAATGTAGAGTTAGTCATGTCATCGTTCATTGTTTGTTTCTTTCCTCATGATAGCTTCTTTCCTATGAGAGACTGATCACTGTTACTTGACCCGCATAACATTTATATTGTATTAAAGTTCTCCATTCTTGATTTTACTGGGTTTTTGTCTGCTTTTCTCTTTTGAAAATTGTATGTCACTTAGTTTTATCAAGACTCTTATCTTTTAAGGGCTTAAATTTGCATGGGATTGATCTGTTCACTACTTATGCATCTCATACTCAACAGGCGAGAAAAATTAAGTAGGCAATGATACTTATTTAAGTCAATATTTTTCCTTTATATAGAAGACACAATCTCATAGTTTTTTTTTTTTTTTTGGATTGGGGATAATCTTTTATCTCACGTTTGAGCAGCTAGCTGTATTAGCGGGAGATTTTCTTCTTTCCAGAGCTTGTGTGGCCCTTGCTTCTCTCAAGAACACAGAGGTATCATGTCATTATAATTATGTACTTTTCGTGCATGTGCTGTTATTTACTTTTGAGCAAGTTACTTACTCTATTAATTAATAATTGCTAGCATTCAATCTTGTTCAACCCCCCTCCCCTAATTACTCTTCAATCCAGACTAAAAACACACATATACTCATTAGAAAAGAAGAGAGAATGAGAAAGATTGCATCTATCATTTTATTGCCCTAGATAGCTCAACTAATATTTTCTATGCTTATTCTCTACTTTCTTGAATTTAATTAAATTGTGTTGTTAATAAGTCTGAGACATAAATAGCTGTCATTAATCACTGGGAATTTGCATTCATATTCTCCCCTCCCATTTGACTATACACGCAAATTAAGAAATTTCTTTGACTATCTACAAATCTCTAAATTTCCCTAAAAACAATTGAATTCAACTAGGTGGCAAAGTTTGATTTAATCTAGGGGAAAATATAAAGGTTAGTTTAGTCACTTTGTTGTAAAAAGTTGTCTAAAAGGGAGATGTTATCCATAGAATGGGACAGCCCGAACAGCTTTACACACACGAAAGTATATTATTCGTTCTAGTACAGCTTTACACACGAAAGTATATTATTCGTTCTAGTATAACTTCAACTTAGTCTTTCACAAACAGAAAGGTAGATAAATTTACTATTTTTGGTCTACAGGAACAGGCTAAAGGATTTTGAGCACTAAGAATGGTAATTAAGAAGAAAGAAAAAACTGAGTGAGAAAGGAAGCATGTATACTTCATTTAGTTTCTTTAACTGCGTCGGCTAGATAACGTAATAGTCCCTCCATCCCATAGTAAATGTTTTTCCTTTTTAGTCCGTCCCATATAAATGTTGCATTTATAGAAAAGGAAACAACTTTAGTGCAATTTTGCTATGGTACAAGCGATATGCAAACAAATAAAGCACATTCCTTATATTATTGACAAGTCAAATGCGACAATTATTATTGGACGGAGGGAGTACATTTAAAGTGATTTCATTCAGACAACTGAAATAACCGCAAAACCACTGAATTGGTTTCTTAGGGATGCATTAATCCTAATGACCTTAACGTGGACTGAAAATTGCAAAACTGTATTTGAATCGCTTTCATTCTATTTTTCCTGATAGACAGAATTTTGGTTAGCCTGTTGCCTTGACCAATAAGGAATGCTTTTTGGATGGATCATGCTTGTGTGTTTTTTTCCCTGCTCTTCACCATATTGTGGATGCTTGTGGTTAAGAAATTTAAGTAGGACAACCTCAATTTGCTTCAGTTCTTTGTAATCTTCTCTGTACACCCGAAATGTCCGTATGCAGGTTGTATCACTTTTGGCAAAAGTTGTTGAGCACCTGGTTACGGGGGAAACCATGCAAATGAGTACTTCATCCGAGCAACGTTGTAGGTATGCTATTTTTTTTAATTTTTTTTTGGGAATATGCTCATCTAGTTTCAATGGTATTAGATGGATTGTTCTTTTATGTAGACAACAACAAATAGCCGTAATACTGGAGCCATGGCCTTTTTCTTTTAATATGTGTATGTATAATATATATATGTATCTATATATTATTGATTCGTGTCGTTATGCTGCACCAGATGAACGTTGGAACTTGGAATTCGACCTTACCTAATACAGCTCCTTGAATCTTAGTGCTTCAGATTTCTGCTTCCAGTTTTCATAGTCTTAAACTTTAGACTGCACAATCCCCAGCATTTTCTTTCTTCATTAAGAATTGCGGTCAAGCATCAACTTTGCTCCTTGAATCTTAGTGCTTCAGATTTCTCCTTGTTTTTTTTTGAGCATCTTGTTTATCAAGATCACTGATCCAATACCTGCTAGGAGACCTCTATAGTGTACCTTTGCATATTTTGCATTTTCATTTCTACCTATGAAGTATGATTATGCCTTCTCAATTGCGAGGACTCATTAAGGATATTTGTTTGATGTATAATGCACATTTGTACATGCATTAACCAATGAATATACTCCGTTAAGAAACAATTCTTTTGTTTGCAGCATGGATTACTATCTACAAAAGACTTACTACAAGACTGCGTCTCTTATTTCAAATAGCTGCAAGGCAATTGCACTTCTTGCAGGGCAAACTGCGGAAGTATCAACATTAGCTTATGAGTATGGCAAAAATCTGGTCAGTAACACACGGCAAATATGATAAGTTCCGTACATCTTCCATATTTTAGACCAAGCGTTGGACACATAATTTATAGGGTTCTGTCAGAGGACTGTGAATCACTAACTTATTCTGCAGTTCCTACCTATCAAGCAAGGACAATAGATGTCTATTTTTTGAACGGTACATCAAATCCACAGGAAAAGCTAGAAACGCATTCCCAATCTTCGTTCGGAGTCACTTCTGTGTTTGAGATAGGATGTTAAAAGCTTAAAATAATACATATATTGTTCTTACGGACACTTGTGTAACTGTTGCCGAAAATATATTCACCTAGCATTAAAACAGCTATTTAGGTTTTTATCACTGATCACTCGTCTAATCTCTCCTTCCCTCCTCTCTCTCTCTCTCTCTCTCTCCAGGGGCTAGCATTTCAATTGATAGATGATGTTCTTGATTTCACGGGCACATCATCTTCCCTTGGGAAGGGCTCGTTGTCTGACATTCGCCATGTAATGCATCTATCCCTTGGCTATTTTTTGCTTTTACTGTCATATAGGTAATCCCTCTCGGGGTTGACAAGATTCAGTGAAGCTTGTGCTATGGGGCCGTGTGTGAGTTCTGTTATTGTACTATTAAAAATTGTTACTCGCTGTTATTATAATGTTATAGCTACCACAAGTATAAAGCACAGGTGTCTCCAATCCAGGTTTCTGACATGCAACTTGTTTCTTTTTTTTTTTGGGGGTGGGTGGGTGGGTGTGTTGGAGATGGGAGAAACTGCCACGGTTTGTAAACTAAATGATAGTAGATGCTGCTCAAGCTATTTGCTGGTTAAACTTAAATGTATGTTAGTGCTTGTGTGTTTTGTTAGGACTAATTTCAGTTTTGTAGTTCAGGGTTTCAGCACATACTCCCTCTGTCCCAGAAAGTCAGTCCCTCTTTTTTCGTTGTTATTACGAATGAATTTTAAGCAATAATTTAAACTACTTTTGATTATCTTAATGAGAATCTAAAAGTTGGTATTGATAGTATTTATAATGATGTATCAATAACAAGTTGTAAATTTTCGTTAAGATAATTAAAAATAACCTAAATTATTGCTCAAAGTTTATTCGTAGTAACAGCGAAAAAAGAGGGACTAACTTTCCGAGACAGAGGGAGTATGATTTTTGTGAAACCTTTTTCTAACTCTCAAGTCGTTGTTAAGAGGGACCTTCTCGACTATGTTTAATAAATAATTATATATTCTCCCCCCCCCCCCCCCCCAAAAAAAAAAAAAAAAAAAAAAAGAAGCAAAACAAAAAAACTTGGAAGCAGTAACCAAACTAACTAGAAGTAGGGGAAGGGGAAGACAGAAACTAACATGGCCATCAGAATCAAGAAATATATTCCTGAGTTGTGTGTGTCTAACCTTGCTTTAGATTGATTTGGGTGGCGAAAAAGGATTCATGTAGCTGACCCGAAGTGAGGCTGAGTTGAGTCGAGTAATTTGAGAGCTGCTAGACTGTAAATGGGAAGATAGCATTGACTTATACGAGTGAGTTAACTTTGTCACGCTTGATCCGTGATACACATTCTCATTTTTATTCGTCTCTCTTTCTGAAGAGCTTGTGAGGGCCTCCAGAACCAGGTGTGTAGTTGGCATTTTTCTAATATGACTATGACTTCATTTAGTGGGCTAGTCTAGACAGCTTCAGAGGCCTGTTATGATTCATCCCTCCCCCAGTGCGTTGAATCACTGTTGCTTGTATTTCTGACCCCTTTCACTGAGGATACTGCAAACCATATACACCCTCTGTCCAATTTTTCTTCGAAAGGAACACTTTTTTTTTGGATGAAAATGATCATCAAATGGCTCTCATTGAATTCTATATGTTGGACCACTTAAATTGATCCATTCCCTTATTCTTGTTCATTTCTATTTCATGCTGTTTACTATTCTCATGTTTTGAATCCTTGATTTTACGTGATTCATCTAGTATTAATCTCTAATTTGGCATATAATTAGCACAAACATTGCACACGCACATACTGAACATGTAGAAAGACCAATTCATTGAATTGGGTGATTTTCATCCAATTGAGATATTCCCAACTCATAATTTGACCCCTACACTCTAATCTCTCTGCTTTTTCCCAATGCTTTGGCCATAATCAAAGCGGCATGAATCATTTAATTGAGTTGTTCCTTAATAAGTACTTCCGAATCGATATAAATAATTTTCCAAACTTCCTTTGCGTCTTGGAATCATATCGGGGTATCCACACTCTACCCATATACTCCCTCCATCCCAAAATGATGTTGCAATTTTTTGGTCATTAGAATGAACTTTGAGCAACAATTTTAGGTTAATTTAATTATCGTAATGTAAATCTAAAACTTGTTATTGATAGTATTGTTGGTGAGGTATCAATAACAACTTTTCGATTTACGTTAATATAATAAATTAACCTAAAATTGTTGCTCGAAGTTCATTCGTGGTAATGGCAAAAAAAGTGGGAACATCATTTTTGGACGGAGGGAGCATAACTAAGAGAATACCCTTTTCGGGCTATTGCAATGCCCTAAAAGGAAAACTAGGCGTTTAGTTTCTTATACACAAATTGGTCAAGTGAGACATGTGTAATACGAATGAAGAAGACGATTGGGATATTACTGTCTATATCTTCTAAAGATGGGATTATTTTCTTCTTGCTATTCAAGTAATTTCTCGAATTAAAATCATGGCTGTAGCGAGTGTCATGAATATTTTCTTTGCTATTTACAAAATTTCATTTATCAGGATCATGGCTATATGTGGTGTCATGAATACTTTTTTCCTCTTGCTATTTAGAAAATTTCGTGTATCAGGCTACAGGAGCTACTTCATACTTTTTTCATGGTTGTCTATAACTCGATAGAATTGTGCTTTAGGTGTTCGTTGGACACATACATGAAGTTCTATCATCTCTTTCGTTTTAGTGTGTTCATTTTTGCACACACACGCACAAATTTATATTTAAAAAATAAATAAATTATAATTCAGTTTCATGTATGTATACTTTGCATTAACCCCTTTCGCTTTTGTGTGTGTTGGGGGGGGGGGGGGGTGGACTGATGGTGGTTGTGGATTGTTGTAGGGGTTGGCTGGTTGGAAGGTTAACTTGATTTGCTTGTATATTAGCTTTAGCTGTCTGCTAAATATACTCCCTCCGTCCCAAAATGATCTCCACACCTTTTTTTTTTGTAGTTAATACGAATGAACTTTGAGCAAAATAATAAGATTAATTTAATTATCCTAATGACATCTAAAACTTGTTATTGATACTATTGTTGATGGTGCATCAATAACAAGTTTTAGATTTTCATTAGAATAACTGAATCAACTTCAAATTATTACTCAAAGTTAATTCGTAATAATGGCAAAAAAGTGGGAAAATCATTTTGGGACGGAGGGAGTAGTATAAACCTGGCTTTGCCAAGTGATTTACCACCCGAATGATTTATTTTTGTAGGGGATTGTGACGGCTCCAATATTATTTGCCATTGAGGAGTTCCCGGAATTGCGTGCAGTTGTTGATAGAGGATTTGATAATCCTGCAAACGTGGATCTTGTAAGTCTACTTTTAGTTTGTTTATACCAGGATTTTGGTTTTGGAGCTACGTTAAAAAAAATGTTTGTGCTTTTCCTATATGTAAGTCCGCAGAATTCATTTTGTAGCCAAAAAGCATCACTTTGATCTGAAATGTTATGATTTTATATTTTTGATCGTTATGTAGGCCCTAAAGTATCTTGGCAAGAGCCGTGGGATACAAAGAACAAGGGAGTTGGCAACCAAGCATGCTAATCTGGCCTCAGCTGCAATAGACTCGCTGCCTGAGAATGACGATGAAGACGTTCAGAAATCAAGGCGGGCCCTTGTAGATTTAACTCATAGGGTTATTACAAGAACAAAGTAAAAGATGCAAACTCAATTTGCTCGGACGAGAATACAACAACTTTTTTCTTTGTCTGTGTACTATGTCTCTACAAAATCATCATCTTCAATTGTTTAGATTCTTTTTTAGGCAATAAATTCTGTCAAAAAAAAAAAAAAAAAAAAACCCTTCAACTGTAATTGGAATCAAAATTTTTGTAGAGTTTAATCAATATGTATACATGGTAGCTGTCAAAATAGGGTGCTGAATAGATATTGTGATCCATTTTTCCCCATGTCTCTTTCTCTTTTCTACCTATGGAAGATATTTTCCAGGAAAAGAAAAGTTGGAGAGTTTATCATTGCATATGAGTATTCTTGTTAGGTGATTCTAAATCATTTTTTTGTAATATACTCCCTCCGTGTCATGACAATTACAAAAGGCACAAAAATGGGGTTTGCACTAAAATTAAGAAAATTGTATGGTGGAGTAAGTGTTGTGAGTATGAAAAGTGAAGTAGGAGAGAAAAAGTGGGGTAGAGAGTAGTAAGTAGATAGATGATGTGAGTATGCATGTGAGTCTTATGAATAAATAAACATTGAAAACTTCCATTTTTTGTAGAGTGAATTATCAATGAGATGTTCAAAAAGGAATTTTGTGCTCTTTATAATATGACGGAGGGAATATAAACTTTATGAGGACAAGTATGTTCAAAACATTGTTCATACTTTTGCAGTTTTTGAAGTTTAAATTGGGACGGAGGGAGTATTAAATAAATAAGTATTTGGTCGTGAAGTAGGTTAGGGCATCTCCAATGGTAGGTACCAAAACCAAATTTTGGTACCTACCAAAGGAGTTAACAACTCCAATGCACAAAACTTAAGGTACCAAATTTAGGGAAATTTGGTACCTTCCTTAACTCTTTCTCTTTTTACTCCAAGGGCGCGTGAAGTAGGGCTGTGCAACTAAAATTTGGAACCGGACCGAACCAATAGAACTGGACCGGACCAATAAAAACCGGACCGAACCAATAGTATTAGTTTGGTTCTGGTTCCAAAATCCTACAGAACCGATAAATTGGTTTGGTCCCGGTTTTGAAAAATATAAACACGGTTCTGGACCGGACCGGACCAATTGTGACATCCCGAAATTAAGCACGACGTTTTGGGGCGGATTAGTATGAATTGGTGGGACCTTAATATTTTTGTATGGGAGCTGGTCATGTTTATGGACAACAAAGTGGTATATACGTGAGATTTTATAGTGGTGGGACCCATGTTGTCTCATCATTCCTTATTGCCAACAATTGTATTCTTAGCTTGAGGTGTAGCATTTTAGGCCATCTTAGTGACTCATGTTCTATGGCTGGCTTAGTTAAAGTTTTGTTCAGCAGAGAGAAAGAGAAAACATTGTAACTTTCCTTTAGTTCATTCGACAGAGAGAAATCTCAAACATGTATTTAGGTTTTGTCAAGTTAAGTCGAGATGAGCGTTCGTATTTTATTTGGTGCTCCACTTTTAGCAGTTTTGAGGTAAGGGAGACTACGCAGTATTGATTCCGTGTCAATTTCTTTTTATACCCGTCTTATCGTAGTACTCCATTTTATTGATACGTAGTTCATTTGTTCAGTCTCATTTGATAATTGCTTTGGAATTGAACTTGCTCGGTTAATGTCAAGATTATTTGAAAACCATGCTTTATGTGTTATTATGCTCAAAGATGAGATTTGTTATATGGAACAGTTGCGATGTAGCTAATTATGTGACGGTCGCAGTGGGCTCGGTTATTGGTTATTGTGTTTGTGTTGGGTCCGACTCCGTCGAGGGCGGCCAACAATTCGGTTGATTTGGTTGAGTCACTGGACGCGAATATAATTAGTACATCGGACTGTAAAGTATGATTGATCGGTTATCCGGTTTATGAAAATGCGAGTCTTATTGGCATGTCCATATTTATAATTTCATGGACATTGTTATTTGGTGTTTGTGTTCCATTGGCTTCTGTGATATTGTGTATCCCCTTTCTTACTGAGCCCCCCAGCTCACCCCCCTCCAGTTTCAGTTTTGCAGTTAAGCGATGATCGGGATGAAAGGATTTGGGGCGGAGCAGTTTATAGAGAATTTGGGTTGATTAGTGATATCTTGTTTAGTATTTTAGAGTTGTAAATTGTAACATTTTGTTATTTATGGAATTAGATTTTTTTTCGGGGTGTTACACCAATCATATATTATTACTTATATAATGTAAATATATGCTCATCATTAATTTATTTCTTCATCATCTTGAATCTGACTTTAGGTGTTCATTTTAAGCTCAGTTGTATTTTAATAAATGATTGAATTGTTACCAGAAGCTTGAGGTAGCTTATTTTCTGTAATCTTTATATTTTCTCTTTTATTTCTATGTTGTTACAAGATTGAGTGTACAGTATTTATCCCTGTATAGTTAGTAACAAAATCTGTTAGTTTTTATATTAGGCGGTTACTTTGTTAGTAAGTTAGTTGGTTAACTTTGTAAGTTAAGTAGTTAAGAGAGTTTCGTGAGGAGTTAAGTAGCTATTTGGTCCCTGACCTTTAGACTTTTTTACGATTCAGTCCTTGAACCCAATTCGTTTACATTTTCGTCCTCAGACTACCTACTTCGCTTACAATCTCATCCTTCC